>WNHD01002894.1:0-23275 GCA_011057455.1 Ganaspis sp. Gsp50
AAGTATTTTGAAATAGTCTGAAGTATTTTGAAATAGTCTGAAGTATTTTGAAATAGTCTGAAGTATTTTGAAATAGTCTGAAGTATTTTGAAATATTTTAAAGACTTTTTAATTATTATTGAATATTTTGGAGTAGTTTGAAGTGGTTTGGATTAGTTTAAAGTAGTTTTAATTCATTTGAAATATTTTAAATACACTTTAAGTATTTTTAAGTATTTTTAAATATTTTGAAGTTTTCTTTATGTTAAAAAAGGTATAAAATTTTGGTAAAACTTAATAAACATCATAAAATAAAGACATTAAATAGTAAAATTAATTTCCATGCTATAAATGAAAATTCCATGAGATTTTCATGATTCCCTGAGGAATAATGAAATTCCATGAAAATTCCAGGTTTTCCATCTTTTCCAGACTTGAAGAAACCCCGATATTTTACATATATAAATTTTATTCTTAACGTAGACATAATTTTTTTAAAACATTCTATTTATAAACAGAAAAAAAAGACTTTAAGTTTTTAAAAATTTCCCGGTTTGGTAAAAAATTCCCGGCTATTTCCCGGTTAAATAAAAATCCCGGTTATTTCCCGGTTTTCTCGATTAGTAGACACCCTGTAAAATGAATAACTCTTTTAAAAAACAAAATATTACCGATTGACTCGACTTCCCATCACTTTCCATAATCACCGGCTTATTCCTAGCACTCTTATGATCCGATTCCTTATGATGCCCTTGCAAAAATTGCCGCCTCCGTTTCGACCTCAGCGTCAAATTCATCTCCGGAGTAACCAGATCCGTGAATTCATTCTGCTGCGAGTAATCATCCCTAAACGAAATTCTTCTAGGATCAAGAAGCATCTCCGAAAACGAATTATCCAGAAAGCTCTTGGACTCAACACTGACATCCTCGCGTGCAGCATGAAACAAAGAAGCCTCATTCTTCGCACTGCTCTGCGAAGCAAAAAATTCCGGCTCCAAACTCCTAGCAATTGTTTGTTCATTCGCCTGATGAATCGGATTCATTTGATTATCACTTTCCTTAATTTTAGACGCCTGAGAAAGTATTTCAGAGAACTCGCTCTGCGTTTGAAGCTTCGCGAAGCTATTATTCGAATCAGAGACAGTTTTCACTTCTTCGAGAATATCCGAGGAAGAGACACTATAATCCGAATTATCCACATTATACAAATACTTATGTTTACCAGGAATTCTTTTAACCTGTTCCTTGGACAATGCATCAAAAACTCTAGCGTAACCTACTGCTCTAGATTGTTGCTTGGAATGTCTGCTCTCTGGATTCAATTCACTCATTTCATCGTCAATTCTCGAGGACAAATTCTCGTCTTTGCTTTTCCGATCATCTGACTCAGTTAAGACGTCACTGTAGCACTCTTTTGTTGAAATTCGATCCTGGAACTTTGCACTTTTGTCAGACAAGCTTGTCGGCTCGTTTAGTCTGCTTTTCGACTTGCAACACTTGTCCTTTAATGATTTAGAATACTGAGCAGTTGAGCATCGATATTTTTTGTCGTCGTCTTTCTTCAGAGTCGAGGTGACAAAATGTTTGTTTCTGGATTTCTTGAGTCCGAAATCACTGTTCCTGGGCGTGTGACAAAGAAAATGTTCTGCGCCAATTTTCTTGAAGACGAGTTCCGGGGTGTCCCTTTTGCATTTCGTACTTTTTTTTGAAACATCCTGCGAAGAGCTGTCGGCTTTCGACGAGGCTGAGTCGTCTTTTTTAATTCGTTTTGATCTATTTTCCTTGTCCTTGGAACTGTCTCTTGAATGGTCCTTTTTCTTCATTAAACTCGTCAGGACGAGTACATCCGGTGATTTTAGCCGATCGTCGCTGTCGTTTTGCAGCAAGGACGTGTCTGAGGAAAAGAAATCTAATTTACGTTGAACTCGGTCGGAACACTTGGGTGTCTTTGCTTCCTTTTGGGCGGCATCTTTTGAATGCAAATCGAACTTTTTGACTGAGAAGACTTCACTCATAGAGGAGCTTTCTCGTGCCGAATGATCCATGGTTTTTGGAGAAATTTTAAAATCTGGTACTTTTAGAGGTTTGACAAACTCCATTTCATTTGGTGGTGAGAAAATGTGATTTTCCTTTAAATGTGGGTTAAAATCACTTGGATCGTTTGGATCAGTTTTTTCTGCATTGCTTTTCGTTTCTTGGACTTTTTTGTAAATGTCACTCTGCTCGACTTGGGAAATTTTTTTCTTTACTGCTGTTAAAAAAGTAAAAGGATAGGGTTTAAGAAACTGGGGAGCTAAGCGAATGTCCGCATTTTCTTCCTTTTTTGCTTCAATTTCCGAATTTATGAAACCTTGCGCTGTGAATGGGTTGACATTTTTATTTTCTTCTGATTCTGCTCTGGAAAAGCGTTGAGTTTCTAGCTGAAATGTAATACAATACATATTATTGAATGTGATATAATATGTAATATAATATAAAATTATGTAATATAATGTAATAAATATAATATTATGCAATATAATGTAATAAATATATATTTATTATTTTATTTTATTATCCCTCTATGTATACCCTTTCGGGTTTAATAAATATAATATAATCAGGGATCACAGTCGTTTTTTCGTTTAATTTTAGGAGTGAAAGGGGATTTTTAATTTTAAAAAAGGGGATTTTCAATTTTAAAAAAGGGGATTTTCTTCCATAAAAAGGGGAATTTTAGAAAGAGGAAAAAAGGATTACATTGCAATATTTAAAAACTTAAAGAACCTAATAAGTAAATAATTTTTCCATTAGAAAAATAGACAAATTTTCATGATATTTTGTATGTGAGTGTGAGTGTACGTTAAAAAATGAAAGTTTTTTTAATTAATGCTCTTAGGCTTATTGCAAAAATAATTGTATATAGAATTTAAATTACTGAAGGTAATTATTTTTAATATTAAAACCATTTTACATATTTTTAAATATTTTGAAGAGTTTTTAAATATTTTGAAGTATTTTGAAGAAGGTCTGAAGAATATCAAAGAAGTTTAAAGTATTTTGGAACATTTTAAAGACATTTTACGAATTTTTAAATATTTTGAAGTATTTTCAAATATTTTGGAGTATTTTGAAGAAGTCAGAAGTACTTTAGAGTAGTTTTAAATATTTTTGAATATTTAAAAGTAATTTAAAGTATTTTTAAGCAGTCTGAAGTAGTTCAAAGTAGTTTTAAGTATTTAATAGTATTTTCAAATATTTTAAAGAATTTTTAAATATTTTGAAGTATTTTGAAGAAGGTCTGAAGTATATCAAAGAAGTTTAAAGTATTTTAGAACATTTTAAAGAGTATTCTTAAGTATTCTTAAGTATTTTTAAGCATTTTTATCTATTTTCAAATATTTTGGAGTATTTTGAAGAAGTCAGAAGTACTTTTCGTAGTTTTAAATATTTTTGAATATTTAAAAGTAATTTTAAATATTTTTAAGCAGTTTGAAGTAGTCCAAAGTATTTTTAAGTATTTGATAGTATTTTCAAATATTTAGAAGTATTTTAAAGTAGTCTGAAGTATTTCAAAGTAATTCTAGGTATTTTGGAGTATATTAAAGATATTTTTAAGTATTTTCAAATGTTTTTAAATACTCTTAAGTATTTTGAAGTAGTCTGAAGTATTTTAGAGAAATTTTAAGTATTTGAAAATATTTTAAAGTAATTTTAAGTATTTTTAATCAGTCTGAAGTATTTTAAAGTAGTTTTAAGTATTTTGGAATATTTTAAAGACATTTTACGAATTTGTAAATATTTTGAAGTATTTTAAAGTTCTCTTAGGTATTTTTAAATATTTTTAAGTATTTTGAAGAAGGTCTGAAGTATTTTGGAGTAGTCTGAAGTATTTTGTATTAATTGCAAATATTTTGAAATATCTTTACGATATTTTAAGTGTTTTTAAATGTACTAAAGTATTTTAAAAAATTTCGAAAAATTGAAAAATATTTGGAAATATTTTAAAGTAAATTTAAGTATTTTGAATTAGTCTAAAATATTGTTAAGTATTTTTAAATATTTTGAAATATTTTAAAGACTTTTAAGTATTTTAGATATTTTGAAGTATTTTAAAATATTTTGAATTATTGGGAAGCATTTGGAAATGTTATAAACAGATGTTAAATTTGTTTAAACATATTTTGAATCATTGGGAAGTATTTATAAATATTTTAAAGTAATTTTAATAATTTTTTATATTTTGAAGTATTTTGAAGTAGTCTGAAGTATTTTAAAGTAGTTTTTTGAATGTTGAAATATTTTAATAAATTCTAAATATTTGTAAATATTTGGAAGTATTTTGAAACAGTCTGAAGGTTTTTGAAATATTGTAAATAAAGAAATTTAAAATATTTTAAAATATTTTAAAAATTTTCGAAATATTTTAAAGAAATGTTAACTATTTTTAAATATTTTAAACTATTTTGAAGTCTTTCATATAATTAGGAAGCATTTGGAAATATTTTAAAGAGATTTTAACTACTTTTAGATATTTTAAAGCATTGGCAAGTATTTGTAAATATTTTCAAGTATTTTCAAGTATTCATATAAATATTTTGAAGTATTTTAAAATATTTGGAAATATATTGAAGTATTGCGAAGTATTTTAAAATAATATTTTGATAAAAATATTTTGAAGTATTGTGCAGTACCATAAAATGTTGTAAATTATTGGGAAGTATTTGAAAGTATTTTAAATTATTGACAATTATTTGGAAATATGTTGGAGTATTACGAAGTACTTTCAAGTAATTTTAAGAATGTTTAAATATTTTGAAGTATTTCTAAGCATGTCTATATATTTTAAAGTATTTTAAAATACTATGGAAAGATTTGGAAGCATTGCGAAGTATTTTAAAATAATGTCTTCCTCATGGGGAAGCATTGTTTTAAAAACATTTTGAAGTATTGTGCAGCATTTTTAAATATTTTAAAGTATTGGGAAGTATTTGGAGATATTTTAACTTATTGTGAATTATTGGGAAATATTTTAGAGTATTGGGAAGTATTTTCAAGTAATTTTAAGAATATTTAAATATTCTGAAGTATTTTCAAGTGTTTTTATACATTTTAAATTATGTTAAAATATTTGGAAATTTTTTTTAAAGTATTGGGAAGTATTTAGAAATATTTTAAATGATTGGGAATTATTTGGAAATATTTTGGATTATTGTTAAGTGTTTTAAAGTATTTTGAAGTAATTTGAAGTATTTTCAAGTAATTTTAAGAATTTTGAAGTAATTTAAAGTATTTTCAAGTAATTTAAAAGATTTTCAAGTAATTTGAAGTATTTTAAGTAATTTGAAGTATTTTCAAGTAATTTGAAGAATATTATAAACTACATAAATATTTTAAAGTAAAAAAAATTAAATAAACAAAATAAATTTCCACGGTATAAATGAAAATTCCATGAAGTTTCCATGATTCCATGAGGAATAATGAAATTCCATAAGAATTTCATATTTTCCATGCTTTCCAGAATTGCAAAAATCCTGTGAATGAATAATGAAAGAAAAAAACGAATCCTGACTGGTCAAAAATATTTTTTACAAAATATGGTAAATTAGAAAAGAATAACGGTGAAACGAAAATTTATTATATTATCGTTTCTATAAAATTTATTAACAGCTTACAGTCTCTGAATCGAAAAATAAATACCATAGTGATTTAAGAGCAGTTTGCAATCGATTTTCTTATATTTTTTTAATCCAAGATTAGTAGAATTTTGTACCAATAAAATTCCCAACACAAATTGGTAGAATATTATTTCACAACAAAATAAATTATTCATTATATTTTAGGAATAAAACATTGATTAATAACAATTGCAATTTAGGAAATAATTACGCTTTGTTTACCAAAAAGAAAAATAGTTTGACAGAAAATCTTGAAACAAAGTATTCTTTTATTAACTACAGTAAAATTGTTAATTAATGAATTATTTTAATTACTTAACTATTTAATAAATTACAATTATTTCAATTAATCGAGACATTTATCTAACTCTCAAGTTATGAATTTAAAAGATATGTAAAATTTACTTGTTCTTCACTTTTCGAACGGATCACATTACGGTGAGATAAATTTTTTATACGTAATCGTGGCCACTTGGATGCCTTTTGGCAAGTATGTTCTATATTAAAAGATAGAATTTCACATCTTATTTAAAAAATATAACTTATCTTTAACTTATCTTTTCTTTTTAATGTTAGGCCTAGCAATTGAATTGTAATTTGTTATTTTTTTATCTCAATGTAATGGGTACTAATCCGTGTATTCTTTTTAAAATAAAAATAAAAAAGCTTATCGTATTGATCTTAAAATCAAATAAGATCGATATCGATATCAGAGCATTGTTTGAGCCTCCCGTTCTTCACAGATAGCTCAAGCTGAATATTTTCTTGATATTGGTATAGTATTGATATTTTCTTGATATGCTGTCTTGTTTATTAAAATTAATTAAAGTACCAGGACAAGTTTTCGTTTATTGTAGTGTACCCGGCATGTTTATAGTAATTTAAAATTGACTAAAATTGCATTATCTTTCACGACGCATCAAAAATCTTCAATGTGACCAAGAGTACAAAAATCAGTTTTATCACTAGAACTTGAGTTTTCATCAAGATTGTCATTTTACTTAGAAAAAAATTATCACAGTCTATTTTTTGTTCAATTTTAGGTGAAAAGGGGAATTTTTAATTTTAAAAAAGGGAATTATCTTCCATAAAAAAGGGATTTTGAAAAAAAGAAAAAGAGACTGTAATATTTCAAACGTATTTTCACAAAAATTCATTTTTTCCTACAACAGCTGTTGTACTTAAAGCATTTTCGTTTTTTCAATTTTCTTCAGGTGAATTAAGACAACAGGTTTTACATTTTTAAATATTTTGTAAGAATTTGAATTACTTTTGAAATAATGAATGGGTGTGTATTGAAATAAATAAATAAATAAATGAAAGTTTTTTAATTAATTAAATTAATTTAAAGTAGTTTTAAGTAATTTAAAGTAGTTTTAAGTAATTTAAAGTAGTTTTAAGTAATTTAAAGTAGTTTCAAGTATTTTGGAGTATTTTAAAGACATTTTGAATGAATTTGAGTATTTTGAAATATTCTGGAGTAGTATTAAGTGTTTTAAATTAGTTTTAAAAATCTTAAAATACCTTTAGGAAATTTGAAGTGTTTTTAAATATATTAAAGTATTTTAAAAAAATTTGAAACATTGCAAAGCATTTGGAAACATTTTAATATAATTTGAAATATTTTAAAGTGGCCTTAAGTATTTTGAAATATTTTAAAGACTTTTAAGTACTTTTAGATAGTTTTATTTTATTTTTTTATTCTATATACATACGGGACATATTAGAGATATATTGAAGTATTATAAAGAAATTTTAAGTTTTTGGAAAAACCTATTTGAAAATATTGTTTACAGTATTTTAAAGTAATTTATAGTAGTTTTAAGTATTTTGAGATATTTTAAAGACAAGTATTATTAGATATTTTAAAGTATTTTCAAGTAACTTAACTATTGCAAAATATTTTGAAATATTCGAAAGTATTCGGAAGTATTTTAAAGTATTTTAAAGTACGTTATATGATAATTCCCTTGTTTTTTGTATTTTTTTTTTTTTGGTATGTTTTTTGTATTTTTTTTGTATGTTTTTTGTATTTTTTCTACCTTCCAATGATCGAAATTAATCATCTATTTAGTATTTTAAAGTATTTTAAAGTACTTTAAAGAATCTTAAATGCTATTAAAATATTTAAAAGAAATTGTATACCTTGTTAATACTTAAAATACTAATATGTTTTTAATAAATTTTAAACTCTTAAAACTTTGTTAAATTAAAAATTTCCAAAACTATTTTGGGGTGTATTTAAATATTTTAAAGACTTTTTAAGTTATATAAAGTACTCTGAAGAATTTTAAACTAATTTTAAACTAATTCTAAGTATATTTAAATATTTTAAAGTGGCTTTTAATATTTTAAAGTGGCTTTCAATATTTTAAAGTGACTTTTAATATTTTGAAGTCTTTTAAAATAAAAAAGAATTTTGAAGTATTCTAAAGTAATTTGAAGAATTTATCACTCGGTCAAAAATTTTATTTTGAAGATTAAAAAATTGTTTATCAATCAATCCGAGCGACTCCACTTGTAGATTTAGTTGAAATAAAAAAACCAATTCAGTTTACGTTTCGACAGAAAATCCGTCCTCGTCAGAACTTCAAATTTATTAAAAATAAAAAAATGTATTACACATGATTATGAATTAATGAAAAAACAATCGTAAATACAAAAAGAAAATATTCTTTATAGTTGTTTCATTAATTTACAATCATTTGTTTTTTAAAAAATAAATAAATAAATTTATAAAAATAATAGAATCAAAAATAGAAGAAAAGTATTTTTTATTGTTTTTTCATTAATTTATAATCATTTGTAATACATTTTTTTTATTTTTAATAAATTTGTAGTTCTGATGAGGACGGATTTTCTGTCGAAACGTAAAATGAATTTGTTTTTTTATGTCAACTAAACTTACAAGTAGAGTCACTCACATTGATTGATAAACAATTCTTTAACCTTCAACATAATAATTTGAAACATATTTTAATATTTTTAAATATTTTGAAGTATTGAGAAGTATTTGGAAATATTTTTAAGTAATTTAAAGTATTTTTGAATATTTTGAAGTATTTTGAAGTAGTTTGAAATATTTTTAAGTAATTTAAAATATTTTGAAGTAGTTTGAAATATTTGTAAGTAATTTAAAGTATTTTTGAATATTTTGAAGTATTTTGAAGTATTTTGAAGTAGTTTGAAATATTTTTAAGTAATTTAAAGTATTTTGAAGTAGTTTGAAATATTCTTAAGTAATTTAAAGTATTCTTGAATATTTTGAAGTACTTGGAAGTATTCTTGAATATTTTTAAATACTTTAAAGTATTTTTGAATATTTTGAAATATTTTGAAGTAAAGAAAGTAGTTATAAGAATTTTGAAATTTTTTAAAGAATTTTTAAATATTTGATAAGTATTTTGAAGTACTCTGGAGTATTAATGTTGAAAAATTATAAAAAAAAACTTATCGAAAAATAGGGAAAAAGGGGTAAAAATAATTGATTTTAGGTGTTTTAGGGGATTTTCTTAAGGAATGGGGAACATAAGGGGAAAAGGGAAAAAGGAAAAAAGGAAAAAAGGAAATATGGAAAAAAAGGGATTAGGTAAAAAAGGAGACGAACTGTGATCCCCCTTATCACTAGAATTTGATCTTTCATCAAGATTTTGCATTTTTACTTGTAATGCAAACATTTTGATTTTTCATCAAAACAGATGCTGATTTATTTAATCGATTAATTGGAAGATTGTGAAAAATAAGAAAAAATGGTCGATAATTAATTATAAACAAATTCAGTATTTGTCATAACCCTCGCATCAGTTTCCATTTTTAAAAATCGCATAAATCAAATTCGCACAATTCCAAACCGGACCATAAAAAAGTAGAAAAAAATCAGCTCTAAACGTTGATTGGAACGAATTGTCTTGTTTCTTTAATTTCTAAAAAGTATAAAATTTTAATGATATATTATTATTATATTTTAATTAATTAAATCATCGTGTAGAACAGAATATCGAAAAGAGACTGGCAATATTTACGGACGTGATACGATAAACAAATAAAAATTGCAAAAGAAAGATTTCTTACTATTGTAGAATTTATAGCCTGATTAGCAGCAAGATCGGCATTATTCGATGCATATTCCTTTTTACAAATATGATCCCCTTTACAGTGACAATCCTTCATGCTTTTATTTTATTCATTCCAGCTTCATTCTCTTGAATCATTATTGATTCTTTCTCTACTCAGCCATCTCGCAATATTACATGCATATAGCTCATATCTCTGTAAACAAAAACATTGATTATGATAAAAATACCACCTATAATGAATTATTAATTTAAACATTGAATGCATATTTCTTTAATTTTTTTAAAACCTCTGCGCTATATTCTATATTCTATAGAATTCACAAATCTTCTAGACAATTTTACATTTTTGTAAAATATGTAAAAAATTTTATTTTTAATAGAATTAAAAATTCTGGATTGTAGTAGCAGATGCAAACGAATTTAGGTTATGTTCGGTGGTAGTTTCAACTTGATTAAAGCTTTTTTCTTAATTATCTGAAAACAAAAACAATGAATTCAAACTTGTATTCTAAGTTTTGCACTTTTTATTTTACTTGTACTATTATTTAAAAAATAATTTGCGATCGATAAATTCTTCCCCCACAAATTTGCAATCAGGTTAAATGGGTTAAATTATTAAAACAGATAAGATTAAAATTACAAGACCACTTTAAATTTCCATAAATTTAAAAAAAATATAATCTGAATAAAATACCAGATACATTTATGTCTATGTAAAATACTCTTGAATCAACAAATTATTTAATCCGCCGTTTGCGTTTTTGCGCTTTCATTTGTGACGTTAGAAATGTTTCCTTCCTGATCTAGTTTAAAAACGACCGACTCTTGATTATCGAAAAATGTTAACTGTTGCGCAATTTTTCAGTAAATGGATAATTTTGTCTTTCTTTGAAATTCGAACATTTAACTTGATACAATTAAATAAATAATTCGCAAATTATTTAAATAAGTAAATTAAATAATTTTTGTACGATGTAATCTTACATTAATAAGTTTGAGAAAGCTACGCGTACTTTAGTATGTTCTATATTCAAATCATTCGGAGAAATTGAGTATTAAAATTGCTTAATACGAGTATATTAACCTTACCTCGCATAAATAAATGTTGTTGCGAACTACATGTTGACCATGATATTTGAATACTAGACATCAATAATCCTAAGTCTACGATAAACATTGACATTCTTAAATCCTAACCTATTACAATCGAATGTTTCACATTTTTTAGTATTACACGTACGTAGCATAGATATGGTTTTGTAAATTATTAAGTACTGAGACCATTCGAAATTTACATTAAAGAAACTTACGAAGCCATAAAGAAAGTTTAAATATTGAAATTCACACTCTAAACTTCACTAAACTAAACTTATACAAACGTCAACTTTGTGTCTCTTGAGCACCATGGTCATTAACAGAGCTGGGTAGGTAGTTTGAGCTTGGTAAATTACGTAGTTTTCTACTGTAATTTACGTACTGAGCGTTTCAAGCAGAGATGGGTTGCTAAATATTTTTTGGAAGGAGAAAGAACTTTTGCGACTCCGGTGCATTCGGGCCTATTTTGCAATCTTATTCCTGTCTTCTTCTAACTAATGTATCATTAAATATGCTGGAGTAATATAGAAAAACTAAAATGAAAAAAAACTATTTTCGTTTATTCTTCTTCTTTCAGTGCTTTCAACGACGTCGATATTCAGTCGGTCTTTCTTACTCCAATTGGTAAGGACTTTTGCTTAAAAACTATAAAAGAGACGCCAGACGTCACAGGATCGCAGCACCTCCTTTTAAACTAATCCAAACTGCAAAATTATCTGTCTCTCTTTCTCTAAATTTGGACAAAAAGAAAAATCTACAATCTACATTGGATTAAATGAGACAGACTGTATACCTTTCTCTCTTTCTCTGATGTAAATTTTACTGTTGGGATAAGTTTAATAGAAGGTGTAAACGGGCCCTTATACTGTAAATTACGTGTAGTAAAGTCTAAACTCGCCTTTAGGGTGAAGCAGACAGATTATTAGAAAAGCGCAAAAGTTCAAAACTGTGAACAATTCTACAGAGGGAGAACTGTTTGTGCGAAGTTTGTGAGCGGACGTGTTTTACGCACGCTCAATCTGTATACGTGAAATGCTTGAAGTCTGATCAACTCTAAATTGCAATTTAAAAGGTTTAAATAGTTTAAGTGCAAAGAATAATCTATCAAAATTTATAAATCACTATTTTTGAAAGAATGCTAGTTAAACTGTATTTAGTGCTCGCGTATCTCTGGCTGCAATTCTTGTGGTGCAAACTCTAAACTACATCTTATCCTTGGATTTACCTAACACATTGAGGAACAATTCCCCTATGCTGAAACGTTTCTTTTGGACCAGGAAGATGTTGGAAGGAAGCCTTTTTTCTACAACGAAACAACCAAAGAACATTCACCGTCTTTGAGAACCCAGTGCTTACATAAAGGCTGTGTTTACTCCTAATCTCTATCCAAGGTTGTCCCATTGTCATTCCTTTGTTTTGATTCGACACAGGTATAAACTGCTTATTATCCTAATCAATTGAATGAACAGTAATTTGAAGATATCTTGATTTTAAATATATTGCTCTTGGCATGTTTTCGTCAATTGCTCTTGTCTTTTGTTAATTATACGGATTATTATTATTATACTGCTTACACAGTTGCGAAGGGTTTCTCTGTACTTGGCTTTCATATTGCTTACTACCTGCCTGCATAGTGGTTTAATTCTGCCTTGTTTTGTTTGATTTACATGCATCAAACAATGCTGCTTTCTGTTCTTTCAGTTATTAGCAATTTTGAAATTATCATTAATTTTTGAATCTCGAATCTAATCTAATATTTTTACCCTTCCTCTTTTCTCTTTCTAATCTAGTTAGAGTATCTTATGGTATAATTTTATTTTATTTATTTATTTATTTACTTTTTTTTTGAAGCGTTATCTGGCCTTTTGATGGCCTCTTTATTTATTTTTATCTATTTGTTTATTCTTGGGTTGTGAGCTGCCTTTCACAATCAGGATTACGCGCTTCTGGAGCTGTGCACTTTATTAGATATGTTTAATTTAAGGTTTTGCTAGATACGATTGCTTGGGAGTCGGCCAGATTGGTTTTTTTTTTCTTTTTTCTCTTTCTTTACATTTTTCCCATTGAGCTTTTTTTTCTTTTTGCTTTTTCTCTTCGATTCCTCCTCTTGACCTGGCGCTCTTATCTGCTTTTTTGGACATCTACTTATAAGAAACTTTTTGTAGATCTCAACATGTCCTCGTCTCCCGAGAGTGTCGTTTCTGCTGTTTCGACGAGGATGAGAGGTCGTGGCTTTGCGAAGCCGTATTCTGATTCGGATTTGAAGAACGAACACCTGAGTGACCTGGGAAAACCTGGGGTGGAGGCGAAGAACTCTCCTAACGTAAGAGACGAACCTGCATCAGAGCAACAAAAGAGGCCCCGTAAGGCCTCCTCTCAGACCTCTTCTCCTGATTCAACTCAATCATCGGAACGTTCTCCTAGAAGGAAGTTCAGGGGTCAAGTGGGTGGTCTTTATGATACCCCGGGCTCTAATACATACCACAGCAAGGGCAGTAAGGACCCAATCCCCACGAACCCGGAGAGCGCCAATACGGCTGCAAACGAGGAAGGACAAAATTTAGGTAACCATCAACAACAACCGAGCCTTGTTAATCAAGGGTACTCTCCTGATGATCCCTATATTAAGTGGAAGTCCGAATGTCCTGTCACTAGTTTTTATTGCGACGAAACTGACGGACCCTATCTGGTACTGCTTGAGGGCGTTGGTTCTAGCAGAAGGTTGTCCTCTCTTGATCCAATAGAGATGGGGAAATTAATTCATTTTATTATACAGGGAGAACGCAGGATCTTTACAAGTGGAGCAAACCAAATGAAAGTTTTTTGCGAAGACCACAGGGATGCTAATATCTTGCTCTCCTCAGAGCTATTGAAAGAAAACAAAATTAAGGCTTTTATTCCTCCATCTCTTCTATGTAAGAAGGGTTTTGTCAGGGTTGATCCGGCTCACTCAGTGACGGATCTGATTTTACATCTTGATCAGGAATCAAAAGAAAAGATTCAGGAGGCCAGTAGGAGATTCTCTAAAGAAGGCATTATACAGCAGATGCCAAGCATTTGGGCATGTTACCATGCAGTGCAGAGCCTCTTCCCCAACGTGTGAGTTTTGTGGTGGCAGACACGCTTCTGAGTCTTGCACGGACGGTGTCAACTCAAGATACTGTGTAAATTGTGGGGGGGCACACTTGGCTTCTTCTAGACAGTGTGACGTGTATATATATCATTTCGAGCTGATGAAGGAACGTTACGTTTATAACGTCTCAAAAGAGGTTGCTGAACGTAGATTGTTGGGCAGGGGACTTTTTCTTGTAGGGAGTGACTTACAGCAGGGTAATGATCGCGGGAATGCTTCTCGAGATGGTATGCCTGATCATCCAATGTTTCCTCGCGCTCCCTCAGCAGGGGGAAGCGCTAACCTGATCTCTGTTTCGGGGAACGTATCTGGGGGCTCTTCTTTGTGTGGCGGGGATTCTAGGGATGAGCAGGGAGGAAATGAGAGGGTGGTGATGGAAGGGGAGCCCTTTCGGACCCCCACTCCTCTGATTAGGATCGGAAGTCATGAGGGCGAAATTCAAGGAATAATCAATCCTGTTGGTGTTGTCCCTGGACAGCCTTCCACTGAGAGTATGGGAGGGGAGGGGTTGGTTGAGGTTGTCCAGCCTCCCTCGGATGGTGATGGTGATGTGGACATGAATTAGTTAATTAGAATTGAGTAGTTTACAACTACAGGTCGATTTTCCCATAGCAAACTAAGTAAAAAATAAAATTTTTTTTAAAAAAGTTCGTGTTTCAGAGAATTATATGGTTTAAGTTAGGGTAGTTTATGCTCTAGCAAAGAAAGTTGCTTTGCTAATTTTTCTCTTTTAATTGTAGTAATTAATAAATTAGGTTCTTTTTCTCTATTTTTATACTTTCATTTATCTTAGGGTTGCCATCTGGCTTACACTTTTACTGCTGAATTGGTTGTCTCGATTCATCAGTTTAACATGATTAAGAAATGCTTCAAAGGGGCTACCTGGAATGCCCGAAGCCTTCGGAACAAAAGAATCAAAGTCGAGTCTCTCATTCATGATTTTGATCTGGACTTCCTTAGCATTACCGAAACGTGGTTGAATGAGAGTGACTCGGAGTGGATAATTAGGGGCTTCAATTCCTATAGAAGCGACAGAGCTGCTCCCAACAGAGGGGGGGGAACAATGATATTAATCAAAAAAGAGGTCGTGGTTGAACGGATAGATTTGGTGGGTGCGTGGGAGGAGCATATGGAAGCTGTTGCAATAAAGATAACTACCCCTCTGGGAGATCTGGTCGTTGTCTCTGTGTATCTGGCTCCTGGGAGCAGGATGCGTGATGATCTTTGGTTGCATATGCTGAGTCAGTTGCCGGAGGGAAGTAGTCTGATCTTATTGGGGGACTTTAATGCGCATATTCCTTCATTCTCGAGCAGGTGTAATTATATAGGCAAACAACTGTTAGGTGTAATGGAGGATTATAATCTGATTGTTATCAACGACGGGAGCCCTACTTATAGCCTCCCTCGTTCTCTGGACATCCCCGAGCAGGGGAGTGTCCTTGACCTGATCATGGTGTCTGCCTCTCTGTCTGGCCTGGTCGCTTCTGAAACTGTTCTTCAGAGGACATTCAGCGACCATAGTCCGGTTCTGATTGATATCGCTACCCGGCCTCAGAGGATTTGTGACAGTTCTAAAAAGTTAAAATTGGACTCTGTTGATTGGAACAGGTTTACCAACTATGATGAATTCATGAAAGATATCCTGAACGCTCTCTTTGAGGCTGGTGCATATGTTCCGCATTCTAAATCAAATACTTCTCGTTTTAAGCCTTCGTGGTGGACTACAGAGTGTGAACTGAAACAAAGAGATTTGAGGGAAGCTCGACGGAATTATCGCATTAATCAGAACAAAGAAAATCTTGTTAAGTACATGGAAATAGAGGAAATATTTTTGAACACTATCTCTGAACAAAAGAGGGAATCTTTTAGAATATTCTGTGCTTCTATCAGCCCGGAGATGGGTCTGGCGCGCATCTGGTCGCTGATTAGAGCTTTTCTCGGTTATAAGTCTTCATCTACTAATATCACGAATGATGTAACATCCCCGGAGTTTGTCAGACTCCAGGATGACCTGGTAAGAGAAGAGGTCGCCCCCCTGGATTTCATCCCTGTGGATGTTGCTGATTTGGATTCTCCGTATAATCAGCCTTTTACAGATTTAGAATTTAATGTTGCCTTGGACTCGTGCAAGAGGAAGTCTATGCCGGGCATGGATAGAGTTTCATACGAGACTATTCTGAAGCTTCCTCTGGTTGCTCGGAGCAGACTTCTCTCAATTTTTAATTCTATGTTCGTCTCGTCTCGGTTCCCGGAATCATGGAGGGATACTCTGGTGAAATTCATCCCTAAAGCAGGAGGCAAGGGGTACAGACCAATATCGTTAACCTCAGCCTCTGGCAAGCTTTTTGAGAAAATGGTGCAGCGGAGACTCGAGCAATTTTTGGAATCAAGCGATGCTATTCCCTTGCAGCAATCAGGATTTAGAAAGGGTAGGTCTACTATGGACGCAGTTGCTTCTTTCGTCACGAGTGTTTTAGCTGGTTTCGCAGAGGGTAAGCATACTGTTGCTTTGGCTTTGGATCTTAAGGGAGCCTTTAATGCAGTGCTGCCTGGGAGGATCCTGGATGGTCTTAGGGATCTGTCCGTTCCGGAAAGAATTTACAACTTCATTGCTCACGTGATTACCAAAAGGAATCTGTATTTTAGCGAGGATCAGGAGACACCACGAACATGCGGAGTGGGTGTGCCACAGGGAGGAGTTTTGTCCCCGCTTTTGTTTAACGTTGCTCTGCGAAGAATTGTGGAACTGCTTCCTGAAGGTGTGCAGCTCTTACAATATGCAGATGACATCCTATTGTTCGTAACCAAAGAGTATCTTCAGGAGGCACTTTTTCTGCTTGAGGAGTCTATTCGTCTTCTGACTCCTTGGCTTGCTTCGATTGGTTTGAGCATTGCTCCGGAAAAGTGCCAACTAAGCGTATTTACGAGAAAACGGGTGGATTTAGACCTTGTAACTCTGGAAATTTTGGGTATAACACTGAGATGCTCCCCAAGCATAAAGTATCTGGGAATCATTCTGGATCCCCGTCTCTCTTGGGACTTGCACATCAATTATATCTCCTCTAGAGCGCTTAATGCCTTGAATGCTTTGAGGGCGCTGACACGTGTCTCATGGGGTGCCAGTTCAGAGAGTTTGCTCATGGTATATAGGGGTCTTATTAGGGCTATTTTGGAATGGGGTGCTCCTCTTTTTGGAGGTGCCAGTGTGACTCTGCTCAAGAAGTTGGATCGTGTACAATATCAGGCGCTGCGGGTGGTCTTGGGTGCTATGAGAACAACCCCAATTGCGATCTTGCTTTCAGAAGCTGGTGAGACGACTCTTTCATCTAGGAGGAAAATGTTGACCGATCGCATGATTGCAAGGTTCAATTCGTGGAGGTTTAACCCGGTTATCGACAATCTTTCCCTCTTGTCAATTAGATCCGTGCAGATTAAGGGGTTTCCAATTTATATTGACAGGTTTCCGCTTCTGCGCGCTTTTAAGGAATTGCGAGCTGAGTTTGGGGACCCTCTGAAAACGCTCCGTCCTGGATACTACGATTTCACCTGGAGGGAGGTCTCTTTGGACCTCAGGAAAGCAATCGATCTGGATTCAGGGTTCGAAATTAGAAGATCTAAGTCCCCTGACTCTACCTTTGATGCTTTTGTAACGAGCAAACATGAGAATGCGAGTTTGATTTTCACTGACGGTTCTGTCCCCGATGATTCCGGAAGGTCTGGTCTGGGTTTTTATCTCCCTGATACAAATTTCCGATTTGGTATGGGTCTGAAGGGATGCTATACTTCTTGCCTGGCTGAGTTGTCTGCCATCTTTAAATCTTTGGAATACGCAGGTTTCCTGGAAAGCAAGAATGTGCTGATTTGTACGGATTCGAGGGGTGCACTGGAGAGTATTCTGAACCGCATGTCAAATTTTAATGAGGGCATTATTGTTTTCAGGATTGTAAGGAGGCTCATCGAGCTTGAGGAGCGGGGATATTCTGTCGGATTCCTCTGGATTCCCTCACACTCTGATATCAAAGGAAACTTGGTGGCTGATGAAGTTGCTAAATCTTCTTTTGCGCTGGGTTTATTTGCCGGGGCGAGCTGGCAAATGGACAACATTAACACGAATTTAAAGAAAAAATTCCAATCCAAAATGAAGAGAGATTGGCCCTATTTCCCACATGAGTTGCTGAGGAATAGATACTTTGCCAAGGTTTCCGCTGACGTTCCCCTCCCCTGGTTCAGGGGATTTGATCTTCCCAGGAGATACATTACTCTGATTACGAGATTGAGAAGTGGTCATATATGCTCTGGGGAGCACTTTAGACGAATGAATTGGAATCTTAACGTCTCATGCCAATGTGGATTCTCTCCTAGTGGACTTAAGCACTGGCTGAATGACTGCCCATTACTCTTGGAGCCGAGACGAGCTCTCAAGACTTATTTAACTAACAGATTCCCGGAGTCTGCAAGAAATGAAATTGATTTGGATTGTTACTTGTTCCGATTGGATTTGGAGTTGGCCAACAGGATAGGAGACTTTTTTCGAGATTTCTATACCATAGTTTAATACTTTATTCTAAGTTATTTGGGGCACTTATACGTGCATTCAAGCTTTTTTTCTTTTTTTTGTGCTGATGCTACTTATTGATCGGCCACAGTTTAGGGCACATCAATGGTTTAGGCGAGCATTCATTAACGTATAAATTAATTCTTACTTATTCCTTTCCAGTTTATTTAATTTAAGATTGTAAATATTTGTGTACATATTTCCATAAGGCTTATGAATTTAGAAATCAGTACTGGCTTACTGGTCAGTGATTGATTTAGGGTAGAAAATCTTTATTTATCTCATTTATCTCATTGATTTGATTTGATTTGATGAATTCAATAATACTTGTTTGACTTAATCTGAATTGGACTAATCTAATTTGTCAAGGATTAAAGAGGAAGGAGAAATATGGGAGTGATGGGTTGGGGTTTTGGAGGGAGAGTTGTGACGAAGAAGGGAGGACGAAAGGAAGTAAAGGATTAATAATGGTATATGCATCAAGTATCAGGGAATAGAAATATGAGATAAATTTGGGTATGAGGAGTGTAGGGATGCAGTGGGGTGAGCGATGTGACTGCCTGGTTGGAATTAATACAAGCAAATTAAAATCTAAAGACTTCGTTCTTGTTTTCTAGCCCAGTTTGAGTCTCAAAATTACATAATTCAGTTTGTTTCGTTTGTTTTTATCCAATATGTAACTAAAGACAAGACTAACTTTCAAACTTTCCGCTCTTTTAAGGTTCAGTTCTGCCTGGTTCAAAATCATAACGTTCCTTGTTCCTTGCTTCCCTCCGATCCGATAACTCGCCTGATGATTGGCCACACATACTCTAGCTTATGGATCCAAAGGCACATCGCCTTTCTCTGACTTTTTAGTCTTTGGTTAAAGCATTTCCTTGCTTATATATCTATACTCAAAATCGAAGCGTACAGTCTAATAATTTAACTTTATTAGGCATCAAAAGAGGAATATATCAAATATTGCTTAATTTGAATTTGTGTGATTGAATTGGCCATACCCGGCCACAATTAGAAGAAGAAGAAGAAGAAGAACAATTCTACAGAAAAAATGAATACGAATCATACATTAATTAGACAAAAACATTGTTTTATTACAATTTAATCATCTTACGTGCAAGTTCTTGTAATAGAATGCATTAATAGATACTTTTTTAACATCCCTATACGTGACTGCCCACGGTGAAAGGGACCTTCGTTGCATACAGATTTTAGGTTATGTTCGTTGCCAGTTTTTCCTGATGCCGTGGGCAGTCACATATTAATAAAATGCATTATCTGAATTTATAACAATTGTTTATTAATAATTTTTTTCAGTCTTTTTGAAACATTAAATTTAATAATGTACTTTTTATACATTCTTTCTTCATTGTTTATTATAAAGTCTCTTTTCGTGAATAAACATAAAATTAAAAATCAGCCAAGAGCCGTCTACAATTAAAAATCCTGAATAAATAATATTCAGGTTTAAGAGCATTTTTACGAAATGTCAGTTTGCAGTAACAATAATCGATGTTTCATTAATTAATTAAAACATTAAAAAAAGCTTATTTCGTAAAAAGGATCTATTTCAGAAGTATCATAACACTTGAATTTTATTTTACAACACAGAATACTTTATTTTTTACATTTAAGAAGCGTAGATTCCTTGCTACCATAGCAAAACAGTTTGTTTAATCAATAAAAATTAAAATCAATGTTAAAAACTTAAAATTAGAAATAAAAAATGTCCAGCTTGCAATATACAGAAACCAGTAACTGAACTTTATATCTTTTTGAGTTCAGGTACTTCGAATAGATCGCCAAATACTCTGAGCATATACTTTAGAGTGGCTATAGCATAGGCAACTTCAGCAGAATTTACTGGAAGTGAACTCATTAATACAAAAATTATGTTTCCTACTTCTCTTAATGTATTTAAATTGTTTTTTAAGTGTTTTAACGTGTCACTTGGTTTTACAGCACATACTGTCGTGTCAAAATAATGATCAAGTTTATCCAGTGTTTCTTTTACTTTTTTTCTCTCAGCACATGATTTTATTAAGTTCAACTGTAATTAGAAAAAAAAAATGTTATACGTATTATTTCAATAATATTAATATAATAATAATTAATAATAATATTAAAAATATAAACGGTTTTTAATAAAAAATATCAAAAAATAATAGTGAGCACAGTATGAAGGAAAAAAACGAATATTCTTTTAAGTTTACTGTTTCAAAAATAGTTTTGTCGTTTTAAGAAAAGTTGATTCAGTTTTGCTTACATCGTAAGTAGTCATAATGTCCTGTTCTAAACTCATTGGCCAGTTTGATTCACAAGCGGTACACTTGCATGTAAGGAAGAAAGTATTTGCTAAAGTTGCTTGTCTATCTTCTCTTGATGTATGCGCATACGTGCCAGCATAACAAATAAATAACTATAAAAAAAATATTTCATTACAAAAAATCAAAAATTTTCCTTTCGGAATCGTCTAGAAACGAGGTTAGGTTATTTTTTACAGAAAAAATACATTGTCATGTTTTGCAAAAAACTATCCCCCTTAGAACGCGACGATCGTGATTTATGAACGTTCCCTTTGTAATATTTTAACTGAATAATTACTTGCGTATCCTTTTTAATCGGATGTAGAGCATAAAGCACCATACGTCCTTTTGATAACACTTTGTAAACATTTGGATTACAGTCATGATTTATTAAACTAAGGAGCACCATGATTGTCGACCCACAATCTTCCTCACCCGAGATATGTATTTCTGTACACTGAAATATATACATACATATGTGACACGATCTGAAGGGACCTTAGAAGCATTTGAAAATAGGTTATGTTTAATGGTAGTTTTAACTTGATGTTTTCTTTTTCTTTTTCTTTTCTTTTTCTTCTTTTCTTTTTCTTCTCTTTTTCTTCTTCTCTTTTTCTTCTTTTCAATTATTTGCAACCAAAAATAGTTTTTCATGAATGTTTAGTATATGTACTATTAAGAAGAACTGTTTTCGTCTGCAAATAATTAAAAGAGAAGCATTAATTAAGTTAAAACTGTTAGCAAACATAACCTATTTTCAAATGCTTCTAGGGTCCCTTTCTTCAGATCGTGTCACATATGTATAATGCAAATTAACTGTAATAAAGAAATTAAGAATTTTCTTTAATTGTACAGTTATTACTTTATAATTATTATAATATATATATATATATATATTTTAATATACCATTATAATATATATATATATTTTAATATACCATTATAATATATATATATATATATATATATTTTAATATACCATTATAATATATTTTAATATACCATTATTATAATATATTTTAATATCCCATTATTATAATATATTCTTGTAAAATAGTAAAAATGGAAAAAAATAAACTATTTTTTTAAATCAATACATACTGCATATGAATTGCTTCCTGCAATTTGTATATTTCGTAAAATTAACCCTCCTGCAAACATAACATCTTCATTTGCAGACAAAGCAGCATAAAGATTGTTTTTAAAAGTTTCGCCAAAAAAATTAGTGCGTACTGCCATGGCGGTCAGAATTAATGCTGAATTGTATGTCATATTAAAAACTTGCGCAAATGATCTTTTTTCTGAGTTTGTAACAAGACTATAAACACTTCTGTAAGAGTTACTCTGAAGCTTTCCTTCTGTAAATCCTTTGCTTCTTGGATCTTAAACAATTTATAAGGTTGAGAGAATTATTAAACATAAAATAATTACGACAAACGAGTTCGAACGACAAATATAAAAATAATAAATGGTTCTAAAACCATTTATTTTGGTTCTAAAACCATCTATTATGGTTCTAAAACCGTTTATTTTGGTTCTAAAACCATCTATTATGGTTCTAAAACCGTTTATCATGGTTCTAAAACCATTTATTATGGTTCTAAAACCATTTATTATTTTTATATTTTTCGTTCGAAATCTTTTGTCGTAATTATTTTATGTTTTAAAGCAATCGCTTTATCCGGAATTTCAAAACAAGCTAGGTAAATTTGTACCTGTTTTGCTTGCGTCGATTTTAACCAACTCTTGCTTTAATTTCTCGATGCCACCGAATTCTCGAACTGCCATGATTAAAAATCTCATGCATAAGAAAAACAACTCATCCATTTCTGCCTTTAGCAAATCACAAGTCACAAGACATTCTATATCGTGATACTCTTTCCAAGCCTGGTCTTTACAATTTTTCGAACAATACAGAACATGAACACAATTTTCGCATGGAATGCTCGTCCAAGCAAATTTTAAACAACGAGCACAATGAGTGTACAATTTGGTAGTTTTAAGTGCCATTGCGTACGGTTTTTCGACGGCTAAAACCTCTCCCGGTTTAATGTCACAAGTAGCAACCAAATGTCTTCCAAATTCTTTATTATCGAGCAGAGTTCAATTTACTTATCAGGTTCTCTTTACTCGAAGCATCCAACGTCATGTCGTTTATCCATTTTAAAGACTCTTGGTAAACTGCGCTCAATTCTGCACTTCCCAAAAGTGCCAAACTTTCGGTTTTGCGGAGCAATAGTTTGTGTTTGAGGTTAACAGGATAATTTGATTTCAAAGCTCTGTCGATGTCTTGTACAGCTTCAGAATATTTTCGAAAATGGAACAAAACTGCGGATCTGTTGGCATAACCGAGAGCAAGTTGCGTCGAATTATTGGGTGCAAAGGCTATACTTTTGTTGTAAAGCTCCAACGCTTTCAAATATTCCTCTGCATTGCGTTTCGAAAGGAAAATTCTATTTCCTTCGTTTTTGAAG
>WNHD01002895.1:0-13846 GCA_011057455.1 Ganaspis sp. Gsp50
CTGACTTATTATTATTTTTAAAAAGAAACTTCAGGAAAAAATACAAATTAACGTAGATTCCTAACTTATCAACCGAGTTCTTGGACATGACCTTAATGATAATACATTATTTTACAGCATCACTTAAATGTGCACACCTGTAAAATTTTTTAAATAAATAAAGACGAGGGTTTCCTTGCGGGAGAGCAAAAAACTCAACCTGAAATTTGGTATTCTGCTTATACTTTAACGCTCGCTAGAGATAGTCCGAAAAATGAAGTGAAAATAATCACATTTGAGTGACCGTGACTTTATTTAATTTCGAGGGCAATATATCATTAATTAATAAAATTCATCCAAGATCCAATTGAGCTCTGTCATTTTCAAGGAAGATTAACAATCTGAATGTCAGGCCCCTGTTATTTACGATTCGTAATTAATTGCGGTCAAAGATTTATTATTTCACAAGATCAAGAAATCTTTCCTGCAATCATGATTACTTGAAAAATTCTCGTTAAATTTTATATCATCTTTGATAAGATGGTCTGATATTTAAAATGACATAATCCAATATCAATAAGCGACTAAAGTACAGATTTAACACTTTTGATAAATCCCATATGTTACGCTTTGGTAATTTTTGTAATTTTAATTAAAATGTATCCCGTTTGCAAAATCGGCTTCAATTAACTCGAGCGCCGTTTAGAAATTATATGACATTCTCTTTCGACAACAAGCTACCGAATCAATAAACAACTCGAGAGGGGAGAGAGAAAGAGAGAGAGAGAGAGAAATCACGTCTCACAGCGGGAATCAGGTCGGCGATCGTATAATTCTGTCAGTCATTAATAATAACTAGCATTAATGGAACGAATTGCATATATTCTTTAGCTTGAGAGACCGAGCGTTAATTATGCAGGATAAAATAACGCCGATCGCGTCATAAAACCGAGTGTATAAGGTGAAAAGATCTTAGAGGCTGTATCACAGCGGATATAAAATACTGCCAGTATTAAAACTCTACTTACCTGGACATTAAGGTTCCTTTCAGCACATCGTCAAACCTACAAGAGATCCCCGAGTGTTTATAGCTCTGAAATAACTGTCGTTTGCAGAAGCAAGATGAAAAAATAAGGCAAATTGCTTTAGATATAAGTAAGAAGAAGAAAATAAGATTGTATTTATTAATTTAAAACTATAGCTTCGTGGTGATTTTAATGAAAATGTTTGAAAATTTTTGGAAGATATTTGAATAAGTGAAACTTAACCTATAAAATTCACCTCAAAATAAGAATCCGAACACTTTCCAGCTCGAATAAGCCAATGGAATGAAAACTTTCCCAACAAATTTGTCGAAATTGCTCTGTGGGAGAAAATCTATTTTAAGCATTATTGTCGCACCAAAATTAATTTTATTTAAAAAATGAAAAACACTACAACTGTCAACAAGGTAGCACAAGATCTCTTGACACTATCACTGCACGCCATCTGTGGACAAAATAAGAAAGAGAATTAACAGAAGGAACGGGAATACGAACTGCGCTAAAATTTAAAGTTGGTATTTTTTGAAACTCAACAATATACGAAACAATAATATTATAAAGAAAAGGTAAATAGAATATAAGAATAAAGAAAGCGATTAAAAGAATTGAACAATAATAGCAACATAATCATGAAATGAAAAATGAAACAAAAGTAAAAAGTTTTTGTCACATATAGCGGTATTTATGTGAATTTTGAAATTGGACAAATGCGTTTCTTATATGTACAATATAAATTGTTTACTCATGTAAGAAATAATTATTATTAATAATATTACTTTCTTTGATGATATTTATAATTTTTTGCTTAACTACTTTTTATAAAATTTTTTGAAGATCGACTTACCAACATTTTTGGACGTTTCTCGACCCGTTCACTTCATTCTAACTTTCTTTTGATTTCATTTAAAATGTTTTTTAAAAAATTGTGCTTTCTATATATTTTGTGAATTTGTATATAAAAAGTTAAAATGTATGTTTCTTTTATCCTTTTTATACTTCAAAAACACATCATTTGATCGTCTAATGAATATAATAATAATAATAACAATAATAATAATAATACTAATAATAATAATAATGATAATAATAATAATAATAATAATAATAACAATAATCCTCTAACTCAATTCTATTCAAAGTTTTTTTAAAAATCAAAAATTTCGAAGAAATCGTTTTTAATGCATCTTTTGCATTTTGTAAAAAAGCTAAAATGTAAATATTTCATCTGTTTTGTGTTTCAAAGACGCATCAATTGGCATTTTATTGAAGTTTTCAGCTCAATTGCATCCAAAGTTATTCACTTTTTATAAATCGAAAATTTTGAAATACACGAATTTTTGAAGATTTTTTTTTTCAATTTTAGTGGGAAGTACAATATTTTGTAAGTGGTTTTATAGATGCCTTAAAAGTCCACTTTTGAAGATATTTTAGAACATTTTACTGTTATTCTATCTAAAGTTATTATTATTATTTAAAAATTAATAAATTTGAAAAATCATTGTTTTTTGAAAAAAAATTATCCAGATATAAAACTTTTATGGCTTTCTTTTTATTGTTGTACATTATTTATTTATTTACCTTTACTTTCTAATTATTGTTTTGTGTATTGTTGACTTTCAAGAAATTTTAAATTTAAATTTTAGCGCGGTCCGTATTCTTGTTCCTTCTGTCGATTCACGTTCTAATTGTGGCCACAGGAGGCGTGTAATGCTATAGTTTCAAGTGATCTGCTATAAGTGTGTTGACTGTTGCAACTACTCAAGTGTTCTTTTTTTGATTATTTAAATAAATTAACTTCGGTACATTATTAAAATGGACTTTCCACACACAAAGCATTTTCGAAAAATTCTTGGGAAAATTTTTGATTCCATTGACTCGTTTTCAATTTTAGTGTGAACTTTTTTGCTTCTGCATCTTTTCTACTCTTTTTGTTTAATTTTTTCTCATCTTTCTCTGCTTCGTCTTCTTCACTTTCTTCTTATTCTTCTTTCTTTCTAGTGGCCTGCTTCTGTTTTTTCTACTTTCTTCTTTCCCACTTTCTTGGTTTTTGATTGTTTTCTTCTTTTTATTGTTTCCTCTTTTTATCTTTTCTCTTCCTCTACCCATTCTTCTTTTCCTTTTTTCTCTTCCTTTCCTGTCTTTAATTTTTCCACTTGTTCCTTCTCCTCTTCTTCCTTTTCTCCCTCTCTCTTCTCCTCTTTTCCTTTCTCATGTAAACAGAGAAATTTCAGCTTCCATGTTGGTTGGACCTCGCAACTTGCAAAACCAGTCGAGCAGCTCGAAAAATTTTTTGTCGACAGACATAAAGCATCGCGTTCCGTGCCGAGCATAAAATATCTTTATTATACAAAATACATGCAAATTACCTTATTTATGATTATGGTCGCTAATTATATTGCGTGCTTATACAAAATGTCAACGTGGCCGAAGCACCAATGTGAAATACGTTTCCCTCTTTATGAGGCAGACTCGATGCCTTGAAGCAGCGGCATAAAATATATATTACTTGACTTAACGATCGCAAAATGCCGATAGTTACATTAACTTTGTAGCCTGTCGAGGTGCAATCAGCGTGCCATTAGAAAAAATTGGAAATTCCAGATACGCTGCCACGCAACAGAAAGAAACAGAGTTCACTCTTATATTTTGAAGATATGAGTATTAGATAAGAGTTTGCTCGAATCAAACTATTCAATTAACTTTATCTTGCTTTACGTTTCCTCAAAACATTCTAGTTGTTACTTATATAATCCAACTAATTACCTTGCAAAATTATACTTCTCTTTAACTCCAAACAAGATACTGCCTTATATTCTTTCAACAACAATGAATATTCATACCCATTTTGTAACAATTTTCTTCTCAATGGATAATTCATTTCTATCAACTGGAATCGTATATTATATACGTAAAGAGATGTAGACGGCTACAAAACTTCATCTGTAAAGAAGCAAAACATGGTGAATTTACTTTCAAATTTAAAGTATTATTTATATGCTCGTGACAAGACGAACATATTAAAGCCATGAATAAAATAGAAAAAATTGAATCGAAAAGCCCTTTACCACTTTTAGAGATTTCCAGACGTTCCGGAGTTATGAAAATTCCAAGTTGGCCAATGCAATGGCGAGCGAGCTAGTTATCCATCCCCTCCTTCGTGACGACTGCGCAGCGGAGCAGTACTACAAGGGAGCTACAGTGACGCTTCGGTACCGTAGCAGACACCTAATTGGTTAATTTTGAATCGTTGTAACTTCAGAACGGCTCAACATTTTGAAAAGTGGTAAATGACTTTTTCATACAATTTTTTCTATTTTATTTATACCTGTAATGTGTTTGCCTTAAGACGGCACACCTTGTATAAAGTATACATTTCACCAATGTTTTATGGAAAAATGGTTAAATTATCATTTTTTTATGTTTATTTCTTTAAGAAAATTATTTATCAGTAAAAACACTAATCGACTGACATATAAAAAATATATTTATGTTACCAGAAGTTTATGGAAAAATTGTTACTTTTTAACTGTTTTTGACATTTAAGATTTAATTGTTTATTATAACTTTTCACATTATCATTTTTCAATAATAGTTTCTTCATAAAAGCTGTTCAAGGTTGCCTTTTTCCAAAAAAAAAATTCTCCACGAGGAAGCAAAATGTTCTTGAAATGAACATGCTTTTTCACTTGTGATTATTATTGTTATTATTGTTATTGTTACTATTATTATTATTATTATTATTATTATTATTATTATTATTATGACCATTATTATAAATATTATTGTATTAAAGTAAGTTAAGAGCATTTTATCCTCTATCTATAAATTATCCGTCTTTTCATTAACCCTTTAACATTATTCACAACCTGTTGATGATTTAAAGAATAATTAACTTCTGCAGTCTTTCATCTTTAGCGTTTTTTACGTTTTGCCAGAGAATATTTTACAACTAGCATATATCATTCTAAAGCTAGTAGTCTCTTATGTAAACGATGATGTGCATTGCCTTCGATCATTGCGTGTATTGCAATTTTGCCAATTAATAATCTTCAACATGAAGAAACTTATTGATTCATGGAGCAATATATTACATTGTCAGATTTTCTTGTTTTAGCGATTTGTCATTTACGCTTTTTTCTTCAGCAAATCACTATAATTGTTGTTTTTCAGGGTTAAATATTGTTTATAAATTTAAAAATTCTCAAGAATTGTCAACATTTTCTCCTCGGTTTGAGCGTTTCATTGTAATTTCTGGAGTCTTCATTTTATTATATTTTTTCTTAGTTTTTTCGTAGTTTTTCTTAGTTTCATGAATGTAGAATTTTTAACCCTTTTTAATGGACAAAGTTATCTTTTGAATGAATTAGGAGTTTATAAAATTATGATTTTACTTATCATGTGATGGAATTGACAAAATTATCATTTGGAAGAGTTATGCGTTAAATTAAATTTCAGTTTATTATCATTCGTATATAATTTTTGAGATTTTCTCACACGTAAATTCGTCTCGATAAGAATATTATCTAAAATAATCATTCTTTAAAGATCATGTAAAATTTTTACCATTTGCTTATTTTTTTATTTGCATGAAAATTTAATTTCGTATTGAGTTATAATGAGATTTTGTTTCCCGCAATAAAGAAGTATGATTGATTTAAAAATACCTTTAATTACATTTCCATACTTTAATCAGAGAAACACACTGAAAGCTTTTTACATAAACGTCTATCTCAAGAATTATGATTAGACGATAACGATACATTATCTGATTAATGTCATTTTAAGCAATCTCTGGAATATCTCGATCTATTACGATATCTGCGCTAAATCAATTACTCTCAATATTCGTTCACTTAAGCACATGTTCTTAATATAAATTAAAACCCGTTTACTTTTATATACCAGTTTTCACTCGACTAAAGCTCTATTAGATGAAATAATTTATTTAACCAATCTTTTGTTAAATAATGCCAATTTTGCCTATTCAAGTCATGTTTATAAATTTATTCACAATCAAAAATATATCTAATCACACATTTCATTATCGTTTTCTCTGTCTAGCGTAATTTATCTCACACACACATTATTATTTACAGTATTACTCAATACAATCATTATAAGTCAATACCATTTCATTACCAAGTATAATAAACCGCGAAATTTAATTGATCAGAAAAATAGTTCAGGTGAAACTAATTTCACTGACACCCAGTTAATATATGTAGATTTTAGTAATTAATATCGCCAGTCTGTATAAAAAAGTTCTACATCGTTAAAGAAACCCAAAAGTTAATAAATACAAAAATCCTGGCACGTTCGTTAAGAGTTATTTATGAATAATATTAAAACATTCTTATCAAAGTGGAATCTTAAAATTTAAATTGTCCCACAGGCTTGAAAGTGAGAAAGTGCCTATTTTCGAAAGAAAGATCGATGGCGAGAAGATCTCAAGTCGTTAAGTAGTTAGTAATTAAAATAGAGAAAAAATCACTCTTAAAAGAGACTTGGAAAAGATCCTCAAGCATTATGCAAATCAGAACATTTTTTATGACCAAACAATGATACCCTTATTTAAATAATGTTTCAGCATCATTAAGATAATTTGTCCTGCAATCGAGATTTCATCCAATTTGGCAATTTTTTTCCCTCCAATAATTACCATACTTTTTCCTTTAACTGCAATTTATTACTCGACAGTCAACACGAACATTCTAGTTGATTCTCTGGTATAGGACATATTTTAAGCACAAAGTATTTTAAGCATAAAGTATTTTAAACATAAAGTATTTCAAGCCTAAAGTATTTTAAACATAAAGTATTTCAAGCCTAAAGTATTTTAAACATAAAGTATTTCAAGCCTCAAGTATTTTAAACATAAAGTATTTCAAACCTAAAGTATTTTAAACTTGAAGTATTTTAAGCCTTAAGTATTTCGAACATAAAGTATTTTGATGCCGAAGATTCATTTTGCAACAACTCATAACTATTCGTATAAATAAGCTGACAGTTCTGGGGGCTCCAATTTCCATTTCGGCAAATGCTGTTCCCACGCTTATTTGTACCTACAGAGCGATCCAGATACCGAAGACTAAATCTCGACAAATGCCACAGTTTTATCCAAATGTCACAGGTTCATATGCAAAATTTTTATCCCTGACATATATTTCTAGCTGCATTAAATACAGAACACATCTCCGAATCATTAAATATAAACTGACCTGACTCTTTTTCTAGAGCAAAAGGACTATCTGGATGAAGGCGGATGCCAATCGCATCCTAGCAGTCGTAAAATACCGTCTCCTGCTATTCCACAAAAGTTATGCAGGGCAGACAAAAAACAAAGATCCGGCCTAGATTTTTTCAGCAGGATCTTGGATATATAAACTGGAGCGAATCCCACATTCGACACATCAGGTCGCCTCTTCGAAAAGAGAACAACTCCAAAATTCTCTTCTACCAAACAAAATTCCTCGTCGGAAAAGGCAAGCCTAAACCTACTGAGGATCCTGAAGCTAATCTCGAAAAAAGTCAAATTGAGGAAAGTTGCAAAGATTTACAAAGTAACACGAGACTAGTTCAGATCGAGTTGAATCACTTTGGTTTTGGTCGTGTTCGAGAATGAAGATCCTGTTAACCATTGTTGCCATCCTTGTTGCGAGATGTGCGGGACAATCGCAAAGTGCTGTGCGGCTTCCGTCGTCATATAGGAACGGAATCAAGTGGGCTTTGGCTACTCACTACCAACCTCTGACATTGCTGGAGACTGTTGCATCTCCAGAGGAAGAAGGCGTTGTGTACATCCTGCCAGCAGGACAACATGGTATCCAGAATTACGCTCTGCACCAATACGCAAATGGTCATCCTGCTCCAGTGACTACGAGACCAACGGAAATCAGCTTCTCAACCACCGAACTGCCGCCTACTTTTGTAAGTTCCCATATCACTGTTCCAGAACACCTAAAACCCAACCAGCAAACCCACAATGTTCATCCTACTGAAGTACCACCATCTATCCTCACTCCCCATGTCACCCAAACACCAAATGGACTCAACGCTTTACCTAATTACCCCATCACCAATACCCTCGGTCAACCCATCACCCATACCCTCAATCACCCAGTTATCCATACTCCTGACCATGTTCATAGTCTCAATGTACCGATAACCCATACTCCCAATCTCCCAATTAGTCATACTGCCAATATTCCAGTCACCTATACTGCTAATTTCCCGATTGACCATACTTCCAGTCACCAGCAATCACACCATGTAGGTAACACCTACAACATTGCTCACGATTACCTGACAACCCTTCTGTCCAAACAAACAAGTCCTCTCCAAGAAGCACTCCAAAACACAAAACTTCAACGAAAACAAACCTACCTCAACCACCTACCAACATCTCAATCAACTCACCTAGTCGCCGAAACTTCAGTTTTTGGAAAGCCCCACGAAACAATTGTGGCCAACGACATTCTCGCAAAATCGGCCGGAGCTGTTGCCCAGACGACCGGAAAACCATTTGTGGATATTGCCCAGACAACCGGAAAACCATTTGGAGCCCAGACCTACACAACTGGAAAAGATTTTGTCGATATTTTTGGAAAATCGTTTCTTCCAGTTTTCGGCAAATCACACGAGACGATCGGCAAACCGTTTGCAATTGACACGGTTCAGAAGCCTCACTTAAAATCTGATTTTGCGCCAACTTTTTCACCGGTCTATCCCGGACACTTGAATCTGAAGACTACGAATCTCATTGACACGTTTGGGTCAGGATTGAAGACCTACCAGACCCTGGAAGAATTGAAACCTAGTGTTTCTTCAACAACCCATCGACCGGAGATTTATTCAAAAGATCCTGTAGTCACGAAGCAAGAGGATATTTCGTCTGAGACTGTCAATGGTTACAAGTATGCTGAACCTTCCTACATTCATAATGTATGATTCAACATTCATAATTTCAAAAGCATCTACAATTGGGTCTTCATGTGGTAATATCTACAAAGTTGTTTATGGAATCTAAAGGCTTCTTATGGAGTCTCAAGGGTTCTAACAGATTCTAAAGAATTTTAAAAAAATCTAAATGCTTCTGATAGGTTTTAATTAAGTTCGAAAAGAATCTAGAGGATTCTATTAAAATCTAAATACTTACAATGGAATCTAGAGAATTTCAATGGAATCTAAGGAATTCTAATAGAATATAGAGGATTCTAATTACATCTAGAGAAATTTAATAGAATCTAGAAGATTCTAATGAAATTGGATTCTAGATTGTTCTAATAGAATCTAGAGTATTCCAAAGGAATCTAAAGATTTTCTATGAAATCCAGAAAATTCTAAAGGAATTTAGAGGATGCTAATGAAATCTAGATGATTTCAATGGTATCTAAAGAATTTCAATAGAAACAAGATTATTCTAAAGGGATTTAGATGATTCTAATAGAATCGGAGCCATCAATCGTTCTCCTAACTTTTGCTTCTCAACTTTTAGTAATCAGCGTGCATAACTTTAGACCCAGTTCTTTTCGTGAATAGAATCTAGAGGATTTTAGTGAAACATAAAGAATTCTAATGGAATCTATAGAATTTCAGTGGAATTAACAGGATTTCAATGGAATCTACAAAATTCAAATGGAATCTAGATTAATAGAATCTAGAGAATTTCAATGTAATTAACAGGATTTCAATGGAATCTACAAAATTCAAATGGAATCTAGATCAATGGAATCTAGGATTTCAATGGAATCTAGGATTTCAATGGAATTTAGAGGATTTCAATGGAATCTGGAGAATTCTATAGGAATGTAGAGGATTCTAATGCAATCTAGACGATTCTAATGCAATATAAAAGTTTTCAATTGAATTTAAAGAATTTCAATGTAATCTAGAGAATTCTAAATGATTTTAGAGGATTTCAATGGTATCTAAGCGATTCTATTGGAATCTAGAGGTTTCTGATAACAAAGAAACTGTGCTTACTTCTTCAGTAGACTCAAGTTGAACAATGACAAGCGATTTATAATATGGCGCTATCAAACGTCTTTCTTATATATTCTGATGCTCAACTTGAAGTGATTAGAGTGCGCAATTTGACACCCATTTATTTTTGTGAATCGAATCTTCAGGATTCTAGTGAAATCTATAGAATTGTAATGGAACCAATAGGATTTCGAATACAATTACCAAGATTTCAATTGAATCTATAGAATGGAGTCTAAAAGATTCTAGTGAAATGTAAAGAATTCTAATGAAATCTAGAGGATTTCAATCAAATCTAAAGGATTCTATTGGAATCTAGAGGTGTTTAGTGGAATTAATACGATTTCAATGGAATCTAAGGTACTCTAATATAATATAGAAGATTTCTAATCACAGAAAAAACTTGTTCTCGCTTCTGCTTCAGCCTCAAGTTGAGAAATAGCAAGCGACATTGAATATGGCGCCATCTACTGTTCTCACATTAACTGCTGCTCAACTTGAAGTGACCAGCAAGCTCAATTTGAGACCCAATTTTCTCTGCGTATGGAATCTAGAGAATTCTAATAGAATCAAGCTGATTCTAATAGAATCTTGAGGATTTCGATTGAATCGAAAGGATTTCAGTGAAATCTAAAGTACCCGAATGGAATCTAGAGAATTCTCATAAAATCCAGAGGATTCTAATAGAATTTACAAGATTTCAATAAAATTCAATAATAATTTCAATAATATTTTAATGGAATCGAAAGGATTCTACTGGAATCTAATGAATTCTAATGTAATTTAATGTAAAACGCTAATTAATTGTATTAAAATACCTTTCAGTGAAATTATAAAAAGTAAAAAGGAGCCCACTGAGAATCCCAGAAGCGATTTCTATTAATGAATTAATTCTAAAGTATAAGTATAGTGAGTGAGAATTAAGCAATTCTGTAATCCTTGACATGCATCGAAGAATTTAATGTTAAAAAATGTATGTGTGCACCTGTTATTATGAGGTAATTGCGGATTGAAAATTTTCTCAAGAGCATTATTTAACGTCTATCGCGAAGTATCTGTAAACATAGTAATCGATCAAGAAAGCCAATATAAGTGACTTGAGTTTATGATACTAAATTATAATGGAGAGCTGTAATCTGTTATCGGGATCTTTACTTACTTTGACAGCTCTGATAGATCTCGTGGCAATTAACGTTATTCTCTTCATTTTATAAATAAGTGGATAGAAATGCTCGCAAATTGATGCCTCAAGTGACTGACGTTTTGTATAATTACTTGTATGTGCGTAAAGAAAAATAATTGACGTCCTTGTGAATTCGAAATAAGGTTTCAATCAGGCGATAATCAACTCTGTAAACTTATTGACGAATAAATGTATATTCCTTGATAGAAATCATTTCCCGCCTATTGCTTTAAAAAAATCCATCAATATTCAAATTTGTGTATAGTTCTCACTTTTGTTGATTAGTGATTATATCTGACACGATAAATCTCTTGGAAAATGGAATGAGAATAAACTTTTTTTAATTGTACTCTTTTTATTGGACATTTATACACAGTTTATTATTTATTATTTGTATAGCCATTTATTATACAGACGGATACAATATTAAATTTTATTTATTCTTTTTTATTTTACATTTTTTATTATTTTTCATTGTTTACCATCGACTATTACTTAACAACAATTTTTATTTATTTACAAATTATCATTTTTCACTAAACTAGTATCATTTTCTATTGAACTATTATATAACTGTTGTGTTACATTTATTTATCAATTTTTATATACCGATCAGAATAACTATTTTCAGCACTTCAAATTCTTTTTTTACATGTTCTTTCAAAAAGTTTTTGAGAAGTTATTGAAAGAATATATAGTGTAAATGGCAATCTTTCTTAAATTATATATAATTCGTTAAAAAATAAAGATTTTGCAATATGGGTATTGTTTGTCCATAGAATTAAAGTATTTAATTATACATAGTATTATTGCATAATATTTTTCTTACATTTCGGCAGCTGTTGAATTTTATTTTAAAAAGTGCAAAAGATGTGACTATTGGAATAATAGAAAAATAATAAAAGCTAAAAAAATATTACACTGCTCTTTCAATAACTGTTTTGAAAATTACAGAAAAAATTATAAGTGATTAAAACTAAATTAAATTAGAAAATGCATAACAAAATTATAATGCAAATTATTATATTGCATAACAAATAGGATTGTTTTCATAATCATTGCCGGAATTGTGTTAAATTATTACGATGATTAATTTAAAGAAATTTAAATTTCACTATTTTGAAAATTCAAAAGGAACTGCGATAGTAAATAAACATTCAATTCGAGGAATTGAATAATAAAGTGGATTTTGAAAAGAATTGGAGGATTTCAGTAGTCATCTATAGTGATTTAAAGTTTTCTTCTTATGCTTGTGTTGTAAATGTCAATTTGCGTAAAAATAGAAAAGAAAAGCCAGACAGCAGAAGTTATGGTGACAAAATATTTGTCAACCGCCAAGTCACCATGCCAAATCATTGCACCTGACAGTTTCTTTGAATTTGCGGCTTCTGCGAGAGAAGTTTTCTCCTAGCAACACACAAGAGCTTTTTTGACGCCTGTCAGATTTGATAACGCTTCAAAAGAACAAGCCAGGCAAAACGTATGAGCGCTAATTTAAACGAACAACATTTTCTACAAGTTTTCAACAGTTTTCTTTATTATAAATTATTCATAACATACATTTAGGAATTTTAGAATATTTGATACAGGATTGTTTTTTATGCCGCTTTTAAAAATTTCTTATTAGTTTTATTTAACCTATATTCTTATTGTTGATATTATTATTATGATTATTAGTCAACGAATGTTTTTTAGCAATCTTTTTAATATTCATTTTATTTTTTTTTCTCATGAGGGATTTCGAATGTAGATTCTTATATGGGATCTTGTATATGTTCCTATGTTAGAGTTTTCAGAAGGGGCTGTTACGTGGGAATATAAATAAATTATATTCCCATATATATTATAAATTATATATATTATATATAAATTATCTTGAAAATGTCAAGGATCCTATATGAGAACACTTACATATAGTTCCTGGTTACAGGGATCCTTCGCGTAGGAACCTACGTAAGTTCCTACATGAGATTCTTTAACTGGATAATCATACTTTCTGTGCATTTTCTTCAATTTCAATTCATTAATATCATTCTTAATTCCTTTAGTTTATTATTTACTCATGTTAACTCTAGCTAAGATTCTGCGAATTTGTGTTTTATATTTTTATATAATTTTTTTTCATTCTTTCAATGCTTGTTCCAATCGTTTAAATTGTCTGTTATTATTTATTTTTCTTGAATTCCTCCAATGCGAGGGGTCGTCAAGTAAGGTTTTCTTCGTACACTTGCCGGATATTCTCAAATATTTGTAGATATTCCCATATTCAATATTCTCAGTATTCGAAAGAAATTTTCAAATAATATTCCGGAATATATAAAAATATTCAGTATTAAGCTGAAGTATTCTTAAATATTCTTAGATATTCTTAGATATTCTTCGATATTCTTAGATATTCTTCGATATTCTCAGATATTCTGGAGTACTCTCTAATAAACTCAATATATTCACAAATACAGGGATACCAGTCGTTTTTTCGTTCAATTTTAGGTGCAAAGGGGGATTTTCAATTTTAAATAAGGGGATTTTCTTCCATAAAAAGGGGATTTTGAAATGAAGAAAAAAAAGAATAACAGTAGCAATATTCAAAAATTTTAAAAACGTTAGTTAATCTCTTGCTATTAATTTAAAAATACAAAATTGATTTCCTTTCAATCAA
>WNHD01002896.1:0-22176 GCA_011057455.1 Ganaspis sp. Gsp50
TACAAATATTCTAGAAAATTTGCAAATATTTCAGAATATTGAAGGTATTTTAAGAATTCTTGCGATAATTTAAAAATATATGCGAATATTGATGAAAATGTGCAAATATTGAAGAATATTGAAGAATACTGGTGAATATTTGCGAATATTGAAGAATACTGGCGAATGTTTACGAATATTTAAGAATATTTGCGAATATTTAAGTTGACTCCTTGCGATAATCTATAAGAATATTTCGAAATATTTTAGAATACTGAAAAATATTTCCGAGTATTAAAAAATATGTGTAAATATTAAAGAAATTTCGTAAATATTTAAAAATATTTAAGAATACTGGCGAATATTGAAGAATATTTAAGAATATTTGCAAATATTATAGAATATTTGAAAATATTTGCAAGTATTTAAGAATACTTGCGATAATTTAAGAATCTTTGCAAATATTGCAGATTATTTTAGAATATTGAAAAATATTTGTGAATATTGAAGAATATTTGCAAATATTGTAGAAAATTGGCGAATATTTGTCCTATATTTAAAAACCCTTGGGTGTATTGAAGAACATTTGGGAATATTGAAGAGTAGTCCGAATATTCTATAAAATTTGCAAATATTTAAAAATATTTAATAATATGTGCGAATATTGAAGAATATTTGCGAGAATATTTAAGTATTCGATTCATTGTTGAGTTTTTCAACCCTTTGTTTATTAAATATTCTTTGTCTACTAAGCAATATTTATAAGAATATCTGACAAATGTACAAGGAATACCTCAGTTGACGACCCCTCGAAGAAAAAGAAAGAAAGATAGAAAGAAAACGGAAGGAAAAGAGGAAGAAAACAAAGAGAGAAATAAGAAAACAACCGAATAGTAAAAAAATGAAATAAATATAAAATTAAAATTAATTACTCATATTAATTATAATAAAAATTGCAATTATCTCAACCTACTTGCAATTAAATTGCAAATCAATAAAAATACAATTGATGACAAATTCGTGTGAAAAATTGAGAAAACGAGTGAAAACGTCTATAGAAGAAAAAAAGTTTGTCGCTGTTACAATAACAAACTGTTTTTCTGGATTGTGGAAAGAAGCGAAAACAACATTGAGAAAGTTGACTGGAGGAGTTTTTAACTGGCAAGTTTCCACGCTGCTCGAGGTTGGCAACCCTGATCTCGCCCAACGTACGAAAGGTTTTAACGACCCCAGCAAAAATACCATCCCCTAATGTGAAGAAACGACCAGAATGAAGCGAGGGGTGGCGCGACTGAATTCTGCAGACTCCGTCAGCGAGAAGGAATTATTTTACCCCCTCGTTCCTTTTATCTCCATTTAGATTTACCCCCTCCCCCAACATTTCATCGGCGAAAATGCCTATGCGTATCTATATACGACTCGTACGAGGCACGTATCGATTTAGAGCCAAGAGAGAGAGACTGAAGGAAAAAGCAAGTCAGATGCAGAAACACAGCAGGAGGAAAAAATTTAGAGTGGACAAATTAAAAATAGGTGCAATTTAGAGAATGGATTTCAAAAAAATTGAATTAAAAAAATTAAATTTAAAAATTAAGTTTAAAACATGGAAACTTTAAAAATCAAATTTAAACAACGGAAATTAAAAAATGCAATTTGAAAATAGAAATTTAAAAAATGGGATTTACAAATTGAAATCTAATAAGTGGAATTGATAAATTGAAATTTATAAACTGAATTTTCAAAAATGCATTTCATAAACTGAAATTTAAGAAATGTGTTTTAAAAATTGAATTTTTAAATTGAAATTCAAAAAATGGATTTTATAAATTGAAATTCTTTTTTAATTCCATCAATTTTCATCTGTTAGCTTCTTTTTGTCATAATAAAAAAATATTTCTTTATCCAAATAAGTGAAATTCACTTGTATTTACTTTTTCTCCTATTTCATAGTGTTCCAAATTTCACATATCATAAGACGTTTCAAATTTCAAATATTTTCAAATTCGAAATTTCAAATCTTCACTGAAAATTGTGCAAACTTTTTTTGTGATAAGTCTTGTGTTCTTTCAAAAAAGTTCTTCTAACCTCTTAACGACAGATTTGTTTAAAACGTGAGTAAACGACTAATTGCAATAAGTGAAAAGTTGATGTAAAAATAAGCGGAGCAAATGTTTTTTATTTCACTTATCGCACTTATTTTATTTCAGATGCATTTTTCACTTGTTTTCACTTATTAGTACGTTAATTATTTATTACTATTTCATTATTTATTACTATTTTATTATTTATTACTACTTTATTATTTATTTATTTTTAACACACACTTTGTTTATTTTCAACTAAAACTTGAATTCTGTTCAAATGAAATTTCACTTATTTTCATGTAGTTTCACTTATTTCACTAATTGCGAAAGTTTTATAAAATTTACAACTTTCAATATTTCTTCTGGGATAATTTCATTTTCTGCCATTTTGCCCTAAATTCAGGACCGTAGCTACAAAAATAAGAGTTTGTATCTCCATTTGAAACGAAGAAATAAAACTCAATGCTTAAAGTCAATATTTCTCATAAATTTTCTTCTTGAAACTAACCTCTAAACTGTCAACCTGCTTATGATTTGTTTCCACACCCCTGTCGAAATTGCAACAATCCTTTTGTTAGTTTTTGATTCCACAGAAGAATTACACACAATATAAAAGTGAAATAAGAAAGAAAAACTAGAAAACGAAAAATAATCCGTGTAGAAAAACAAATGTTAAATAAATTTTATACCTTTTCATAAAAAGAAAATGTAAAAAAAACGATGCAATATTATGCAAAAGATAAAAATAAAGAAAGATTTTGTAAAGAGAAAAAAAAGAGTGCGTTGTAAAGAATGAAAAAAGTGTCTCGTAAAGAGTGAAACAATGTTCTTTATAAGAAGGAAAAAACGTGTTCTAGAGATTGAAAAAATTGAAAGTGAGAATAAATGTATGTCAAAGTAAGAAAAGAATCATGGCAAGTTGACAAAAAAATGCATGCCAATGTGAAAAAAAAATGCATGACAAAGTGAGAAAAAATGTATGGCAAACTGAAAAAAGCATGAGAAAGTGAGAAGAAATGCAATGGAAAAGTTAAAAAAAAAGCATGGCAAAGTGAGCAGAAATGCCATGGAAAAGTGAGAAGAGAAAAAGTGCGATGGAACAAGTTGGTTATGACAATGGGGCATCTTCTGGAGCCAGCCCTGGAGAGAAGCATCTTGGACGAGTGGCACCCGGGAGTCTCGCGACACCCCTGCCCCTATTCCACCCCAACGGCGGCATCGACCGCAACCCCAACGCTGCAATGCGACGTTGCCATCCCAACGGGCAACAGCCCTTGCAGCGGGCTCGCTTGCTTCCACGCTGCTTCGCGATCATCCGTGCATTCACCGAGCGAACAGGTCACATGTTCACTCCGCGGCAGCGGTCACTGGTCGATCTCAAACCTATCATCTCTCCACCAATAGACAACTCTCCTAACTACCCTCCAAATTTTCCCTAATTCCATCTTTCCACTCTATTTATGCTCAACCCCAATTAACCTCAAGAAACTCACTCCACTCCCTCTTACCACCGCACCGCCACTCACAATTAAACGACACTCGAGAAATTTCTCCAAAATAGGCAAATTTCGCATCCCGCAATGTACATGTATTGATGATAGTATAAGTTACGTGTCCTAACAGTAAGACGTTGTTTATAAAAGCAAATTTAAATCGTTTATATAACAAAGTTTTTTTCTTTAAAAAAAAATTTAATTGTTTTTTCAGGAAAATTGAGATCAATCTATCTATCTTTAAATAAAGGTGTTTAAAAAAGAAGAGAGCAAAATCAACATCCAATCTGTAAATTAATCGTTCTGCACTGAATAATTAGATAAAACGGTTATTAATGAATCACTATAATGAACAATCGAATAAATCACAATAATTAACAATCGACTAAATCACAATGATGAACAATCAAAAAGAATATAATACTCAAACAATGAAAAAGAATATATTGCTCAATAATAAAAAAGAATACGATACTCAGCAATAAAAAATAATATATTACTGAACAATCGAAAAGAATATAATAGTGGACAATTAAATGGATTATCAAGTACGTGAAAACATGAAGCAAACACAGTACGATAAACTATTATGATTTTCAGTACGGTTTTGTCTAAAAATGAACTACTCAAAAATCCATTTGCAGCAAACGATGATAAACGATGAAAGTGATCGTCACATAACCTCAAACTTAAATGTATCTTTTGACATCTACCTTTTGATAAAACTTCCACTGGGTGATAGATTCCATATTAATTATAATTTTCCCACAATTTATGCAGATGTACTTTTCAGACAAAATAGTATTAATTCAAACATGACCAAAGATTATGATAGAACGATTTTTAAACACTTTTTTGGCTCAAACGAAAATCACAAATTTTATCCAATTTTGATCAGCAATTATTCACTTTACCCATTGAAAGTCACTGTAAAAGTGTACCACTTTTTATTTTGACTTTTTTTTGTTTTGACTAGTGACCGATGTTTTTATTGTAAAAAATTGTTTAAAAACAATTAAATTTGTTAAAAATGTTCCATTCGAAAATTGTAAAAATAACAATTTTACGTTTCCTAGATGTAAATTACTTGGAAAATAAAACACTTAACCCGAAGTTTAAAGACAAAGTTTACTAATTAAAACACAAGATCGTAAAAAGCTTACATTCCTCAAACAGATGACGTATTGTCGTAAAGTCGTAAACACTGAACATAAAACGGAAATTAGCCCCGGAAATACGATCCCAGCGCCAAATACTAGCAAAAATGTGCGGGAAGATTTAAATATAATGAAGTAAAACTAGTGCGTAAGTTTAATTATTCAATTAAAAAACTTACAATTGCTTAGTATTTTTACCAAAATTAAAAATTGTGCATTTATTGACAATGCGTTCAAGAGAAAAGAAAAAAGACGAGAATCAAACAAAAGATTTTCTTATTTTTCGCTACGCTGGAAGAAAAAACACTTGTGATGTTAAAAAAGCGTTATAAAACAAAACATTTTTTGTGACAAATGAATAAAAAGTTGTTTCAAAATTGTTAAAAGTTAGTACTAATCGTACTTCTTTTCTACGTTAAAATTAATATTTTATTTTGAGTTTATGTATAAATATAAAACAGAAAATCGTTTCAATTAAAAAAAGTAATTTGGGTTGTAAGAGCAGTTAGGTTTTACAGTGAATTTTTCACCAAGAAGGCATTAAAATGTGTTATTTTGAATGTCGAATCAACGAAAATTGGTAAACAATAATATTTTTCACATTTGCTTGAATGAAAATGACGTGAAGAATACGTTTTCAAAGCGACGTGCATTATGACCTGAAAACCGATAATTTATCCGCCAAGCGACAAGAGACCAAAATGATAACTGATCATTGAAAATTTATATATAAAGCAAGCATATGTATATATGTGTGTATCTGTATACCCTACTTTAAATCACTAATCGTGTTAATGGCTCAACTGATGCTAATAATAATAAATAAGGTATGTATATAATAAAATTAATCAATGTTTGTATGTTAATAGTAAACTATAAAAATAAAAATTAGTATTTTATGCAAACTGTGATAATAAAAATTAGTATTTTATACAAACTGTAATAATAAAAAATATTATTTTATGCAAACTGTAATAATAAAAAGTATTATTTTATGCAAACTATAATAATAAACATTAGTATGTTATGTAAACTATAATAATACAAATAAAAAGATAATAGAGACAAGTAAAATTTTGTTTTGATTCCATTCATAAAGCATTAATTCCTATACAGTCTAGTAAAAATTCTAAATGGTCTAGGAGTGATTGCTGCATGGTTTATTAACAATTCTTAAACAATCTAAAAATTATTCCTAAACTGATGAAATTGAATATTTGTTTAAAAGAATAAAAAAAACCACGATGAGTATTGTTTCCAAAAATTTTATTTTCCTGATAATTTTCCTGATAATAATAAATAAGCGCTTTATGATAGTATAATAAATAAACCATTTATGAATACATGATTTATGATAATAAATAATCGAATTATGATAACAAAAAATCGATTCATGATAATAAAAATTCGATTCATGATAATAAAAATATTATGATTCATGATAATAAAAATACGATTCATTATAGTACAAAATAAACAATAAATAAGTAAATAATATTAAATTAACGACTAAATTGAACAAATTTCAAAAAGTGACAAATTGCAACATAGAGCAAGATTACACCGGAATGATCAACCGGAATGTGAAATTGAGAAAATGCGGAGCGTCAAGTTGAAGCGGGGAGATGAGAGTGAGAGAAAAGCATCGCCTCTCTCTTTCTTTCTCATCTACTCCATCTGATCTTACGTTCGTTAGGTGTTTTCTTTAAGCCTCTGTTAAATCAGGTGTAAATTCACTCACAATTGCGAGTAGATGTGTGAATTAACGAAATAAATAAAAAGAACCGCAGAAATTTAAATAAAAATGATAATTAAGCCATGCAATTTTTTTCAAAATTAAACCTTAAGTCTCTAAAAAAGGAAAGTGGTGAAAGAATAATTACTGGAAAAGCGAACGAAATGTAAATTATAAACTTACCGCAGTTCAATGGTCTTCGATTAATTTCGCATAATAAACCAAATATTAATCAACGAAACTAATAATAATAAAATAATAATAATAGAATAATAATAATAATAATAATAATAGAATAATAACAATAATAATAATAATAGAATAATAATAATAATAATAATAATAATATTAATAATAAAAAAGAAAATAAAAATAAGATACTAATAAAAATAAGATAATAAGTCAAAAATTGACAAAAGATAGTAATAAATCAAAAATTAATAAAGGATACTAATTCATCAAAAATCAATAAGTTTCTAATAAATCTAAAATCAATATGATACTAATAAATCAAAAATCAGTAAGATACTAATTAATTAAAAATCAATAAATTACTAATGACGCAAAAAATAACAGGATACTAATAAATAAAAAATCAATAAGAAACTGATTAATAAAAAATTAATAAAGGATACTACTATTAATAAAGGAAATATTAATAAAATACTATTAGAATTAATAGTAGAAACCAATAAATCGAGATTTAATCAATAACAAATTAACATTTAAAATTGATTCGAAACTAAAATATCCATAATAATTTCGAAACTATACATAAGCGCAAAAGATTAACATAATAAATGAAACTGAAAAAATCATGAAATTTTTAAAATGAAAAATTATATACGTTTTAATACAAAAATTAAGTTTTTTGATATAAAACAATACTTTTAAGCTAAATAATATTTTAAAGATTGATTTTGAAGATGAAAAATGATATTTTTATGACAAATAGTATTTTAAAAATTAAAAGTAATATTTTTAAGATAACACGATTTTTAGAATAACACAATTTTTAAGATAAAAATGAATACTTTTAAGATAAAATTAATATCTTCAAGATAAAAATGAATGTTTTCAAGAAAAACATGAATATTTAAGACAAACGATATTGTTTAGATAAGAAATAATATCTTGAAGATGAAAGAAAAATGAAGATGAAAATGAGTGGCAAAGGGGAAGAAAAAGTGTGTGGAAAAGAAAAGTAGAGATGAAAAATTAAAAGTCAATGTATAAAAATTACGTAACATTTTATTACAATTTTTTTTCTCAGTGTGTGTATTGTATCTTGGCGTTTCTCTTTTTGGTACCATTTCGTAGAAATACTTATATCATAATAAACCAACCAACATTCTTTTTTCGTTTCTGAACCTCCATCCCTGCCATAATAATTTCAGGAATTAAACGGCAGAGCACGTGTCTTTCATCGCAGTCGGATCAGTTATCGGTACTACTTTACAAAAGAAGAAAGCTCGGAGTTTGTTACAATAAAATAAGACTCGTTTCGTACAAAAATAAACAATTAAAATAGAATATTATCGATAATGAACATGTAATTGTATTTTATGACGATGCGGATGACGTTAATTATAATCGTAATTCATAATAAGAATAAGAATAATAATAATAATAATAATATTAATAATAATAAATGAAACATTCACGTTCACGCGTATATGTAAATAATTCTAATCAAACAAATTCTATAAATCTTGAACTTCCATAAATTTTCTTTCAAGTCCGACTGAAATACGATTACAAAATAATAATAATATTAATAAAAAACAAAAAAAATATGCGTATAAAAAAATAATTCATTCGATGAACGAGAATGAACGTCATGCATGCATTTTGATTTTTTTTTTGGACAGGTATGTGTTGTATATATTATATATGCCTGAATATAATATATATGCCACACTGAATTTCAGCCGCAGTAAAAATAGCTAATAAGTAGTAGCAATAATAATAGCGTTATAATTATAGCGGTATACTCGTAAAGGAATAGCATATAGCATATTTAACATAGGACAGTCGGGTTGTCATGTCTTGCGTGTTTGATTTCGTCGTTCGGCGACATCTTGAATCGTTCACACTTTAAATCCAACGAAAAAGCACAATAGATTCCATCAACTTTTCAAGAATTGTTCAAAATCTAAATCAATTTAAATCAACAAATTTTAAAACTAATTTTAAATCAGAAATTGTAAATGGAAAATGAAAATGTAAAGTCAAAATGTTAAATAGAAATGTAAAATGAAAATGAAAATGTAACCTTAAAAGGTGCTTAAAAGTAAATTTTAAGGTTATGTGACTCGAGTTGTTTTGCATATAGAGATATTATGTTGCTTTTTCTAGCACACGGCCATAGAAAATGGATTGAAAATAGTTTGTGAAAAAAGATAGCGGAAGTCCTCTGAAAGTAAATTGTGAAACATGGACAGCAGCAGCAAGAGTGGCAGCAGCAACAACACAACAACAAATCAAACACAAAGCGTACACAACCAGACACAAAACATAGGGAAGAAAATATATAAGTGCACATTATATTAAAATCATATTATATATTAAAATATTCATAATAATAATATTAATAATAGTCGTAATATATTATCGCATGTCCGTAAAATTACAATAAAAAAATATAGAAAATAATAACCTCGCAATTTTTATTTCTCTCATACTCTCACGCACGAATAATATAGTATTTCTTGCAACACGCATTCTATCTTTCTCTCTCGGTCATGGCGTTCGCTACAGCTAGAAGTGTGATAATCGTGATAATCGTAATAATCGTAAATAGCAAAATGATGCTTGCATATTTTGTCGAGTCGTGTCTCATTTTTTCTCTTCAAGACATTTCTGCAACGCGTACAAATGCATAATCGTCATGTGTCAAAAATCCGTCTCTTACGTCGGCGTGTCGGCGTCTAGTCCACTCCGCGATAATGCCCGTTCACCCGAGGAGAAAACTACCCAAAACGACGCTCATTTTTTTCTTTTCATTATCTTCCAAGAGAGTGCGTTTATAAATGCAATTGGTCAGTCGATCCGTCCAGGGGACGTGCGCTTCGTAATGAAAAAAAAGAAAACAAAAAGAGGCCCTACAAAAGTAATCCCGATTAAACGCTCATCTGGGACCTTAAAAAAGGAACTATAAAATTTCTGCAACTAAAAAACAATTTTGTCTCTCATTCATCTAGAAACCTTTTTTAAATTATATTAATGCTACTAAATAAAAATTCATATAATAAACAATGTAAATATCAACCATTGGGCTAAACTCTTGTGTCCCAGGGGAGTGTTAAATTGTATACGGTGTAAAATTCTTCTAGAAAAAAAATTCATTCTTCAATTTCCATTTCAGTCAGTAAACACATAATGGTATCGCGAGAGTTACTTGAGAAATTATATATTTACAGAAAGAAAAAAGTCGACTGTGCGAGCAGCACATTGCTCCCGGTATTCTTTTAACTCCCAAAATATCGATTGAGGATCACTGAGTATGATTAGGAAAATTGAGAATCACTGGCAATAACGCGAGGTTCACTACTGCTCGCCATTTGTCACGCTACAATAATAATAATAATTCTAATAATAATCATCATTGTAATAATAATAATCATCATTCGTAATCATATCGATAATGAAAAATATCCATAATCAATATAATCAATGACATCAAGATCATTATTTATAATTCGAATCATTAATCATTATTAATCAATGATAATTCGAATCATGATTAATCAATAATTCGAGTCATGATTAATAAATAATAATTCGAATCATGATTGGTGGTATCAATAATTACATTTCATGATATCAATAATATCGACGTCGACAATAGCAATAATAATTATAATAATAAAATGTCAAATATAAAATATCTTCGCTACATATATTAATTAATTATACTTTTTTTCTAAACCGTCTGCGCTCTGCAGCCGGGGCCCTCGAAAAAAAACACTACTCACAACATTCAATATAATAATAATCATAATAATAATAACTATAATAATGCATGTCACATATATATTTTTTTTAATTATAATTGCTAAGTGTTCCTCTATCTTTTCGTTTTAATGAAATAAAAAAGAAAATTTTAGTCACCCCGTTTTTTCAATCAACCCTAAAAAATATTAGCACGTTCATGTATAACATTCACCTTTCGATTAAAATTTCTTTTTTTTTATCAGTCGGGGCAAAAGCTATCTCGCACCTTCCCCCAGATTCATTCATAATCCACGTTCTTTTATCTCACTATTTGTAAATCGGTCATTTGACAAACCTCCATCTGTTTTTTTTTCTTTTTGTCGCGCACTTTTTTTCCTTTTTTTTTAAAAAAAAACCTCTCGCTGTCGTGAAATCAAAATACACGTTTTCTTTCGTATTTTTTAATATTACGATAATAATTACATCTTGAAATACTGATTCTCTAGTTTTCTGGACGATTGCCTCTCGTTTTTCTTTATTCTTCTTGTTTCATTTTCATGCAAATATTCACACAAGGAGCAGGGGTTGTCTCCAATTTTCTAAATCCTTGAACCCAAACCTGACTAAATGCTAATCTAAACTTCAGCGAAATTGAGAAATAAATGTGAAAACAAATCTCACAAGGGAAACAAAGGGAGCGATTTGTCTACTTGCACTTTCTTGGTAAATTTCGTTTCATAATTTTGAGCTTTTTCGGAAAATTGCATTCATTTCGTTTATCAACATTTATTTAAACACAAGGTTTGCTTTTCATTCGTTTTGACGCGAAACTTGCTCTCTTTTCGAAAAACACTCAACATCTTTTCAATTTTCAAAATTTTAATTTAAAATGGTTTAATTTTGAAAAGTTTAATTTAAAAAAGTTTAATTTAAAAAAGTTTAATTTTGAAAAATTTAATTTAAAACAGTTTAATTTAAATTCTTTTTATATTTAATACATTTTAATTTACTTTTTTTAAATTTTAACGTTTCTTAACTATTCTAGAAAGGGGCATTTTAAAAATTTCTAGAAAATCAGATTCAAAAAATGAATTTTTTAAAAATCGAAAAATAACATTTGTAAATTTTACATTTAAAAAAATTTTTTAAATTTAAATTTAAATTTAAAATTTATTTTATTTTAATTCTTTAAGAACATTTCTTTAAAATGTAACAAGTCTCATTCATTGTTATTGTTCTTTTGAAAATCAATTTTCAAAGAAAAGAGTAGCGAAAAACTTGTTTCAAAATGAGAAATTCAATTGAATGATTATGAAATTAAAGTAGGTTGAATTGAAGACGAACTTTTAAACAACTGTTTTGATTCTAAAAATAAAAAGTGTCCGATTTGAATTCAAATTCAGAATTCGTTAAAAAAAAAGTATAGAATTATTTGCGAATTGTGAAAACTAAAGGAAACGAAACTTTAAACAAGTAACGAAAATTGACGTATTAGGATTTTATAAACTGTACGAATTACAATATTGAAAAATTAGAAATTGACAAATTGTCAATTTTATAAATCATCAATTTTACAAATTATTAATGTTATGAATTACCAATTTGACAAGTTATCAACATTATAAACTATTAATTTTACAAATTATCAATGTTGCACATTATCAACTTTACGAATTGTTAATTTTACAAATTTTTAATTTTAAAAATTATCAATCTTTGAAATTATTAATCTTTGAAATTACCAATTTTACAAATTACCAATTTTACAAATTACCAATTTTACAAATGATCAATTTTACAAATTATTAATTTTATGAACCACCAACTTTACGAATCATCAATTTTACAAATGATTAATTTTACAAATTTTTAATTTACAAATTACTAATTTATAAACTTCAATTTACATATATATAAACTTTGCAATTAAAAAACAAATTAAAAAGCAAATTCTAAAAATAAACTAGAATTTGTTTCCTTTTGAATTGCTTTTTGTTTAAAATAAATTAAACCAAGCGAACATTTTTCTCTTAAAATAAAAGTACAAAAAAGATTAAATTAACGAAAATCGTTTGAATGTTACAACCAAGAAACAAAATTTGTCATTTAAAATTCCACTTTCAATTTTACAATTCGTTTTATTCTTTGCATTTTCACAAATTTATTTAGCTTGTTAACAACTTCTTAATAATGATTTGTTTCTTTTTAAGTGCTTCGTCGTTAAAAATGTTTGCCTTCAATATTTAATAACTATTGATACAATTTATTTATTTATAATTTGAATCTTATGCGATGTTTTTAATCGTTTGAATCTTGGGAGCTTGTTTGAACAATTCACGTCTTTATTTTAAAACAATTTATGACTTTAACGTTATTTTTATAAACAATTTGCGAGTTTAGCGTCATTTTGCGACTTTAGCGTTACTTTGAAATAATTTGCGACTCTAGCGTTATTTTAAAAAAATTTGTGACTATCGTTTTTTTTTTACAATTAGCGACTTTAGCGTTGTTTTTAAACAATTTGCGATGAATGTGATTTTAGCGTTATTTTTAAACAATTTGTGACTTTATCGTTATTTCAAAAAAATGTCTGATTTTATCGCTTCTTTAAAAACAATTAGCGACTTACGAGTTGCTGTTAAACAATTTGCGACTTTGTAGTGATTTTTTAGCGTTATTTTAAAACTTTCTTGTGACTTTATCGTTATTTTAAAAAATTGTCATCGTTACAATTTTCAAAGAATTTGCGACTTTGACGTTGTTGGTAAAGAGTTTGCGTTTTCAGTGTTATTATCAAATTTGCGTCAAGATTAATAAAAAATCAACTGGAATCTTGAAACTTATTAAACAATTGATGGCCAAAAATGTGCGACTCTAAAAAAGATTGTAATGACATATTGGGAAGGATGAGTAGAAAAGAGAAAAAGTGCAAGTGGAATCGCAAGTAACAAAAGACGAAGAAGAGGACAAATATCGTTCGAGGCATTCATTCGCATCTGAGATCGAGATTGTGGGCTGAGAGCTGCTCGTAGCCGCGCTGATCCTGGCGAAACGGCCTAACAATAGTACTGGTCATAATATAGAGCGGTTAACGATACAATAATTACATCGATTAGATAGTAACGACAATACCGATCAGATATCCGCTACAACTTTGACTCCGGAGAGGATAAATAGAAGTACATCCATGTATAGATGGCTACCAGATACCGTCTCTTTTAAACATGAATACGAACAGCTACGTGTTTCACTTGCTTTTTTATTTTCTCGTTAAGTAATCCAGTAGGTAAGTAATTAATTAATTAAGTAATTAATCCAAGGGGGTTATATCGAAAAAGTCGTTTCAAGCATTACGCGGCTATATAGTGTCCAATTATCGATTACGCTCGCATTAATTATTATTCGTGTATATATATAATATATAGTTACAATGTACAAACGTATATAATATATAATATATATTAGATATATCTCGAAACGTTCTCACTCATATTCCAATCACTAGATTAGCTTAAATACACGGAACGCAAAACGAGCTTTCAAAAAACAAAAAATCTCGTCTATTTCTCTCTCTCTCTCTCTCTTTTTTTCTTTCTCTCTCTCTCTCTTATTCTCAAGATTATTGTGCGAATCAAGAATGTCGCGGTATCAAGACTATTCACTCTCAATCGAAAGTCCTAGGCGCGATAACACAAATAGAACAACCGCCATCAAATGATAATAATGATATTTTTATATATATATATAATATATTTATGTATATACCTATACAATAGAATATAATAACATAGTAATACAGTTAAATTAAGCAACAACGATCGTCTCTATGAATCCTTTATATACGCTCACGTTAACCTATTTATTTCTATTTAATCTTTATAATTTTCTATGATTTCCTTAAGTTTAATTATTATTCTTTGAGATATGTATCGTCGTGTGTTCACATTCTAATCCTCTATTCTATTCGTCACTCGTCTCACAAGGAGGGGTTTTCGGAATTGGGTGCACAGGGGGTCGACAACACCTGCTCTCTCTCTCTCTCTCTCTCAAACTTTTCCTTTTTCTCTCTTTTTTTCTCTCTACCTCTCTATTCTTTCTCTACCTCTGTAATCTTTCCATCCCTCTATATTCTTTTCCTCAAAATTTTTTTCCTCCCTCTATGTTCTTTTCTTCCCTCTAAATTCTTTTTCCCCTTCTACATTCTTTTCCTCTTTCTATATTATTTTCCTCCCTCTACATTCTTTTTCCCCCTCTAGATTATTTTCTTCTTTCTATATTATTTTCCTCCCTCTACATTCTTTTTCCCCCTCTAGATTATTTTCCTCTTTCTATATTATTTTCCTCTCTCTACATTATTTTTCCCCTTCTACAATCTTTTCCTCTTTCCATATTATTTTCCTCTCTACATTCTTTTCCGCTCTCTAGATTATTCTCCTCTTTTCATGTTTTTTCTTCCCTCTGTATTTTTTCTCTCCCTCTTTATTCTTTCTCTTTTCTATCTCTTCTTCCCTATTTTTCCACTCTCCCTTTTTTTTGTTTCTCCCTCCCTATTCTGTCTCGCTCCCTTTTTTCTAGCTCTCTCTATTCTGTCTTGCTCCCTTTTTTCTAGCTCTCTCTATTCTTTCTCGCTCCCTTTTTTCATCTCTCTCACTCGCTAATCACACAAATCACACAAAATCCTGAGACCCTCGCCACGACGAATTCACGCCACTTCCTTTCTTTCCTTCAATTCTTTTTCAGCATCTTTTCATCAAAAATTGCGCTCTTTTCATCCGTCCGTCAATTCACGTGTGTGTGAGCTCGCGTGTGAATTCTTTAAGACTCGTTTCTCTCGTTTCATTTTTTTTTCTACGAAAATGGCAGTTATCGGTCACAGCCAATGGCTATTATGTTCATGTTACACCTTAATATATTAATCTAGAATATCAACTATTATAATTATTAGTATATTATCGTATTGTAAAATCTTAGCCAACGTTAATGAATACTCATTTTTCTCGTGTGTGTCGCAAAAAACGAAATATTAACGAAAAGCTTGAAATAAAGTAATATTTGAAAATGAATAATTAATGTCTATTTTATATTTTTACTTCTATTTTTATTTATATTTTAATTTATTATTTATATATTCAATCCTTATTTTCATTTCTTATTTTTATTTCTTATTTTCATTTCTAATTTTCATTTCTAATTTTCATTTCATATTTTCATTTCTTATTTTCATTTCTATTTTCATTTCTTATTTTCATTTCTATTTTCATTTCTTATTCTCATTTCTTATATTTTCTAAATTTCAAAAAAAAATTGTCAACACAAATGAAAAGCAATATTGTAGAAAAAACGGTAAAATGAACAATAAAAATAACTGACAGTCTTTATTCGTAAGCATTTTTATTATATGCTTTGCAATAATAAGAGAAATTCTTATTATTGATAATAAAAATAATTAGGTGATGATAAATTCGATAATAAATTAATAATAAAAATAATTACTAGCGATATTAAACTCAAAATAAAAATAATCGTAAAATAACCACAATATTACCAAACAACAAAAAGTGTAAATTGACCAAAAAAAACGAGACAAAAGCCATGGATGATTGTTTTAAGAAACGCGAGTGACGAACGGTGATTATCACTTGCAACAAAAATTGGCAACGAATCCTTTTCCATAAAAAATCAAACATCGATTTTTATCGAACTTTTAGCTTGTAAAATTCTGAATTTTCGACAATTGAAATTAATAAACGAAATGTTAGAAGTGAAAGAAAAAAATAAAGTGAATTACATAAAGCACTGAATTAACAAAATGAAGAATTAACGAAATTTTGAATTAACGAAATTCTGAATTAACGAAATTCTGAATTATCAAAATTTCCAATTAACAAAATGCTGCATTAAATAAAATTCGAAAATGAAAAAAAGTTTTATGAATCAAAAAAACTAAACTCTGAAATTTAAAAATACAAAACATCGCTTGTGTAATAAGCAGCTGTGAATTGAATTCGCCCCTGATTTTCCGTTGCAAAGATTTCTAACGGCTGAAAACGGCTGAATTCAAAAAGGCCGGGGGTCTCGAAACATTCACACTAATTCAAGAAATGTCACCCCTTAGAGCTGGCAATCGTCCTACACCTCAAGTTCGTCTTTTTTCACATTATTAATTTATACTTTTACACGTAAAAATTCTCGAGCGCGAATCGCCATAGAATAATAGATTACTAGCATTTTCTCTTTTCCCTCCGTGTTGCTATAATATTTATTTTAATATATTTATATATTATTATAATTCTTATATATCCTACGTATTTAAGAATCTTCCTCGATCGTCTAAATCATCTTTTATTCCCCCCCTAAAAACTGTCCTCTATTTTTTAAATCCCCTTGCCCCCCACCCTAGCTAATTAATTTCAATCGTCTTTTTTCTTTACGTCTCACATTATTTCGCTTTTTTCGCTTTTTTCGCTTCCTATTTAATTCTTTTCCGTTATTTTCTCTCGCACCTATTTTTTTTCTCGTACCTATTTTTTTACTCCCACTTATTTTCTTCTCGTACTTATTCTTTACCATCTCAGCATATTAAATCCATAGTGATTTCGATCAGACTTATATTGAAGTGAATGACATATTATCCGCTTGATCTACATATATATGTATTTTTATTATATTCCGCCGTATTGCGCGGTGCGTTTTTTTTATAGTTTTTTAAAGTCAGAACGTGGATGCTAAAGAGAATACCTATAAATATATAATATATATATGTATGTCATCACCATTTTCATGTTTTTTTTGTTTGTTTATACTTAACATAGAAAAAATATAGAATTTACTTTGCCTCGAACTTAAATATAATAAACCTCTCTCGAGCATCGTTTTTATAATATTATTTTCATATATATATATTTATATGTATAATGTCATAAGTGCAGTGCATCTTATTACATCATTGGGCGCGACATCGCCAAATTAAGAAACAAAAAAAAAGAATTAAATAAGTGTTGTTTTCATTTTTGTCTCTCATTTTGTTTCACAAAGTGTTGTTAAGTATTTTCAATTTATTTTCGTGTGTGTCAATTTCCCAATGTGTGTATTATCTCAATTTGTCTAGCGATTTTTCCGTCTTTCAATTTTTTCGTCTTTTAATCTTTCCGTCTTTCAATCTTTCAATTTTTCCGTTTTTAGTTTTTCCGAACTTCAATTTTTTGTATTTCAATTTTTGTCTGCATCCAATTTTTTTCTAGACATTTGCATCTTTTTTACTCGAAAGGAAAAGAAACGAAATTTATAATAAAACGTTTTTTACTGCCACTTTATTGGTAAAACGAAAATGTACATTGAATGCTTTTTTTATAAACAAAAGTTTTTTCTTGACTAAAATATTCTCACGAAATATTATAATAGAAAAATGTTTGTGCTTTCGAAAAAAAATTTTGTAAAACAGTTTCTTTTTGTAAAAGAGCTTTCAATGCTCAAAAATTTTTTCCAAGATCACAAAAATTTTTCACACCAAAGTTGGACAAAAAATTCTTTTTTTTTCTTTTCTGTAAAAAAGATACCGTCTTTTCGTTGCTTCAAAACATTATTTCTTTATTATTCATCGCTTTTTCTGTGCTTGTCAATTTTCTGTGAATGTCAATTATCAATTATTGTTCGTGTCAAAATGTGTGTGTGTGTGTGTGTATGTCGATTATATGTTTGTCAAAAAATGAAAAAAGTGTCAAAAAAAACGATGTTTACTGTAAAATTGTGAGAACGCGAAAGAAGGAAGAGTCAAGAAGACCGTAGAGGGCGCCAGATTGAAAAGGAACGAATCTCGCGAAAAGAGAAACGGAGCCGTTCTCCTTGTTCCTTCTGAGCGGCAGTTCTACAAAACGAATGTCGGAGCTGCGATGATTTGAGCATATCTTCGTAATGGCAACGATTTACGAGACCAAGAATTTCAATGAGGAAACGAATCAACGTACAAAAAATTGAGGAAAAAACCCCCGAGAAGGATCAAAATTCAAAGTATTTTCTCAATTATTTTGCATCTAGTTTTCATTTTTTGATTTTTCGATTGTTTCCAATTGTTTGAGTTTGCAACGTTTCGAATTTTCAATTGTTGGAGTTTAAACTTTCGTTGGAGTTTAATTGTTTGAGTCTTGAATTTTGCAATAATTGATTTTTTGTTATTTAATTGTTTGTTTCTTTAATCTGTTAATTTCTTTTGCAATTTTTTCTCGGGTTTTCTCGTCATCTTTTTGCAGCTGGTTTTTAATCGCCTTAGAAAAACGGGGCAACGATCGGTTGCGCGCGGTTGATTAAGGGATGGTGGCCCTGCTTTTTTGCAGCGATAACACAATTTAAAAAAAAACGCGCCGCGAGGGATGATGGGACGAGGCTCACGAGCCAATCGGACAGCTCGGTCGAATAATAAGTTTTGGAAATGCGCCGAGGATGAAGAAGGATCGCGAGCCAGGTCCGCGGAATTCACGAGGGGGGAGGGGGTTCGAGCGGGATCCCAAACCCTCCGCAAATCCCGTCTGCGGCTGAGTTGCGATATTAATATGTGATATTTATATATATATAATATATAATATATAATATAGCATATGTAATATAATATAATACGTCTCTCGAAATAAAAGCTACATGCGTCGACGATCCCTACTCGAAAGGTATATCGTTAATTAAGAATTAGTTATTATTCGATTATTACTAGTTTGAAGAATACAAATTTGCGGAGCCGCTTTTGCGTGATTCGTCATTTTTTCTCCCAGACTGCACATTGAAAAGAATAAAAAAGAAAATGGCGCGACTCGTTTTCCGCCCGTCGTCCCGTCGACGTACGCGCGAAAAATACAAAATCTAAATCTCCTCGATAAAATATCATCATATATTTATATATATATATATAATATATTTATGTTTATATTTATAGAATATATATTATTATTATTTTATTATTATTATTATTATTTCAATTGCTGTGTCGCTTATATAAAGGTAAGATAATACTCTATGCGAGGGATGGCGGGTGGAACGAGCGCCCTTTTTTACTGGCTCAATGACGAATCACGATTTGCCTTCCGTCCTCTCAAAGCAAAAAAAGCACTTTTTGAAAATACGTAAAAAATGTCCATTATGAAAAAGTGTCGACTAACCAGAGAACGGAACAGCTCAAATCTCGAGATTCAACGTGCAGGACGAATCGCAATTTTTTAAACCAAATTTCAATTTGCGAAATTTGCCGAAAGTTTAACAGCCATTGAAACACGTGTTCGCGTGCATTTTGAGTCTCGAAGCGGCGCCGCGGTCATCAGTGAAGAGCCGGTGACGGTACGGCGATTAAAAGTGTTTTTTCGATTCGTTGTATCCGGTTGGCGGGAACATGAGCGATACGAAGAATCGTGAATTCCCGGGTGAAAGGTAAATTGGCAGCAGCAGGAATGGAAAGTTGTGCGCGTGGCTCGTGACGGTGAGCCCGGCGTCTTCCTCGCGCTGGAACTCGTGCGAGAGGATCGTCACGTCGTTAACTATTTCCTCCTTGCTCGTCCTCTTGGAGATTTAGCAGCCCTCAGTTGTTCTACGCGTCCTCGTGCTCCTGCGGGTCGTTCTCCGTTGCCGGAGAGCGCGATTTTTTAAGAGAGTATACGAAGAGCCTGGAGGACGGGCCTCTGGCAGACGGGGCAGCTGGGATCGGAGCTTTCGCAGACTCGGTTGCCGCAGTCGAGGCAGAAGAGATTGTGTCCGCAGGGGACGAGAGCGGCGGTGATTTCCTTGTCGCCGCAGACGACGCACTCCCGGCGGCCGTTTGCGCTTCCGCCGCCCAAGAGGGAGTCGGTGGGCGAGGCTGGACTCGCGGATGCTGGCGGAGATGGTCTCGAGGGGAGAGCCACTCCGGGAAAGGACCAGATGGATGATGAAGCTGCCTGGGACTCGAAAGAAGGCGACTCGCCGAGCCCCTCGTCCCGCTCGAGACCCGCGCCCCAGATGGCCACGAGGTCGTTGAGTCCTGGTGCTCCCGAGCTGCTGGAGGAGCTGCTGCAGCTGCCGCTGCTGGAGAAGGCGCCGCTCGATCCGTTGGAGCCGTTGGAGCCTGAGGGGTCGAGGCATCCAAGAATTGAGCCGAGACCTCCGCGGCAGAGGGCTCCCAAGAAGTCCATGTCCTCGATGCCGGTTCCGGTGCCGGTTCGCAGGGCGATGTGTGCCTCGATCTCGCGCTTGGCTGCCTCCACGCTTTCGGGGAGTCCCGTCACCTCGAAGACGGGCTCCTTGTCGCGACTGGGAGTCACGATGTAGGTGTGTGTCTGGTGCTGGATCCTCTTGATGGTGGCGCCCTTGGGACCTACTACCAAGCCAACGACTCTGTATGGTACGCGCACCTGAATTGTCACGTGGCCGGGAACGGACGCTGGTGGGCCTGGAGGTGCTCCAAGCAGTGCTCCCAGGGAACTCTTCCTCGATGCACGGATCTGCGAGAAGTGCTCTGCTGCCGAGAGGATCTCCCGCTTTGCCTTGGCCACGTCCTCCTTCCTGCCGGTCACCACAAACACGGGCTCCTCTCCTCGGACTGGCGTCTTTATGTATGTGTTGGTCTTGGCACGCAGTGCTTTGATCTTGCAACCTGCAATCAGAAAAAGCGCATTTAGCAAACGCAAAATTCAACTGGCAATCCACATCGCCTTTCATCAACCATTTCAACTAAAAATTTTCTTCTATTTACTTTTTCTTTCTAATTTTTATCTCAAAAGATTTTTTTAAATGTATTTTATTTAACAAATTTTGTCAAACAATATTTCAGACAATCATTTTTATAATATTCCGCTTGGTGACATATTCATTTTTTTTAATCGTTGAAAAAACGTTGCGGACTTCATCAAAATTCAAACAACGCTTTTCAACAATTGAAAATTTTTCTCCACTCTTTTTTGCTTTTTTTACAATTTATTTTCTTTTATTTATTTCTCTTTTTTAGTAAAATCATGACACTCAAGTTTGCAGCCTTTTTTTTCGTTTACAGAAAAGGAAAAACAAATTTTTGCCATTTTCAATTTTTTAAAATAGTTATTCACAACTTCCAAAAATTGTATTTCGCCGTATCTTTTACCTGGTTCAAGTCCACAACGTTTTGTCAACGTTTAAAAAAAATTAATATTTCATCAAGCGGAATATTATAAAAATTATTGCCTACAATATTTCTTAACAAACTACATTTTTTGAGATAGAAATTGGAAAGAAAAAATAAATAGAAGAATATTTTTAATTTAAATCGTTGTTCAAAAACGTTGTGGACTTCAACTTGGTTATCTTTTTTGTAAATAAATATTACAATAATGATTAAGTGAAACAATTGCTTCAGTTTTTCGTAAATGAAAAAAAACGTTGCAACGTTTTTTTTACTTTTTTTACTTTTATGTTACTGAAGTAACATAAAAAAAATGTAGCCAAAAGTGTTTATTGATGACATTTATTTTTGAATCATTGAAACGTCAACTTTGGATTGCGAAAGTTGATAATTTTAAAAATTTTATTAAAAATTGATAATTAAAGAAATTTTCCATAAAAGGTAGATAAAAAGTTGCAAGTTCTCTTTTAGGTTAAGTAGTTTATTTACGTTTCGACGCAATATTAAAAGTAATTGCAACTGCAAATTACGACAAAATTCGATAATTCGGAAAATGCAAATGAATGAATAAAATGTTTTTGACAATAGAACTTAATTTTAGGAAAAGTTTTTGTGAAGAAAAATTGGTCGGTGAATTTCTTTGATTCACAACTGGAATTTACTTACAACTATAAGAAGTATTAAT
>WNHD01002897.1:0-13844 GCA_011057455.1 Ganaspis sp. Gsp50
TATATAACTAAGACACAATAATGTTTAGGACACAATAGTATATAACTAGGACACAATAGTGTTTAGGATACAATAGTATATAACTAGGACACAATAGTGTTTAGGTCACAATAGTGTTTGGGAAAAAATAGTGTTTAACTAGGACACAATAGTGGTTACGGCACAATAGTGTTTAGAACACAATATTATTTAGGAAACAATAGTGTTTGTTTAGGGCACAACCGTGTTTAGGACACAATAGTGTTTACGATACAAAAGCGTTTAGGACACAATAGTATATAACTAGGACACAATAGTCTTTAGGATACAATAGTATATAACTAGGGCATAATAGTTTTCAGGACACAATAGTATATAACTAGGACACAATAGTGTTTAGGATACAATAGTATGTAACTAGGACACAATAGTGTTTAGGACAAAATAGTATATAGCAAGGACACAATAGTGTTTAGGTCACAATAGTGTTTAGGACACAATAGTGTTTAGGAAAAAATAGTGTTTAGGAAAAAATAGTTTTTACGATACAATAGCGTTAAGGACACATTAGTGTTTAGGAAAAAATAGTGTTTAACTAGGGCACAACAGTGTTTACGGCACAATAGTGTTTAGGACACAATAGTATCTGACTAGGACACAATAGTGTTTAGGAAACAATAGTGTTTGTTTAGGTCACAACAGTGTTTAGGACACAATGGTGTTTAACTAGGGCACAATAATTTTTAGGACACAATAGTGTATAAATTGGACAAAGTAATGTTTAGGAAACAATAGCGTTTAGAACACAATATAGGACTCATTAGCGTTTAGGCTGAAATTTAGTGTTTAGGACACAATTTAGTGTTTAGAACTCAATAGTGTTTAATAGGACACAATATTGTTTTTGACACAATTGTGTCCCAATTAGGAAACGTTAGGTAGTTACGGTAAAACAATATCACATATGAAAAGAAATTTAGTGTTTAGAACACAGTAATTTTTCAATTACAAACACTTTTGGTGTCTACTAGGACACAATAGTATCTATGACACAGTATTGTCTAGGACACAATAGTGTCGTCTTTGCAAAAAATCTTAGTGTTCAGGATACAGTATCAATTGAAAATACTTTTGATATCTAGGACAGTATAATGTCCTAATTAATCAAAATTTTCGTGTCTAGGACACAATAATGCCCTAATTAGAAAAATCTTTGATGCCTAGGACACATTGTTGTCCTGGTTGAAGACACTGTTGGAGAATAATTAAAAGTGAACTATTAAAGCACGTTTAGGACACAATTATTTTATAATTGTGAGACACTTTTCGTCTGTAGGATACAAAACTGTCCAAATTGAAGACCTTTTGGTTTCTAGGACACATATTTTTTCTTATTGTTTCAATTGTGTTTTTTGACTCTACCGGATACTTTCTACTAGGACACAAAATTGTCTCAATTTTAGTCCCTTTTGGTGTCTAAGGGACAAACAATGTTTTCTTTTTAGTATCAAAGAATCTTCTCCACAAAAAAATCGATGGTAATTATTACCATGTTCGGTTCAAAATTGACTTATGTAGCTTAAAATTGACCTATGCGGCTTCAAATCAAATTTTCAATTATATGCATTAAGTTTTTTCAATTAATAAACAAAAGTTGAAAAAATCATCAAATGCGTTTTCTAAATTAATCAGTTTTTGCTCAAAAGTTCTGTTCCAAAAATCATTTGTTTTTTCCAGAAAAATAACATGATTTACAACATAGAGAGTTCGTAAAAAAGACTTTATCAATAAACTATAACATAGAGAGTTTTAAAAAAAGAGACCAGAAATATTTATTTATTGCGGAACTCAATAAAAAAATTTTACGACTCTCATAAATCCATTTTTATTATACTGTCAACTGTAATAACTAATATTTAGTTGATCGCCAACCTTAATTTCTACTCTGGTGTTTAATAAATGAAAATTTATATCTAAGAGGCCTAATAGAAAAGATTAAAATTAAAATAGATGAGCGTTAAACACGTATGGAAGTGAGTTTGCATAAAATTGTAATGGTGATTAAATTGAATGCTAATAGCTTCACGCATTGATTCATATAATTTCAGCACTTTTCCTTATTCTAGACTTTATGGCTTGATATCGAAATTAATAATTATGCATAATCTTTTACATATATGCACGTGTTTTGTACACAGGTAAAGGGATACTCTCATGGGCATTGTAACGCAATATACCGGTTCGGATTCAGGGAGTAATTACGTACCTTGGAGCTTCCGTAATACATGAGAATGTTGTGCCCACATATGTGTATCCTTCTTCATGTGGTCCTTGTTCATGCGTACCACAACACTGCCTTTTATTATTGCCTCGCTTTTAATTAGATCGTTCAACGACTCGATTCCTGCACCCTTCCTTATACTTCCTTGCTCTTCTCCCAATCTAAATCAGATCGAGAGATTCTTCAAAAAGATATTTAGAAAGCTTTCGTTAACGTATATGCAAATTTAATAAAGGGTTCCGAAGAATAGTATATTGATTACAATATGATAATACATGCAATTTCATACTGTAATTAATTACGGAAATATTTTTTGTCCTCGAGGAATGACATTTTTTGATCACATTTTTTGAAATCGAAAAAATGTATCGATCTTGAAAGTGCACAATTTTTGAAATCGAAAAAGAAATTGTCCTTCTTGAAAATGAACTTTTTTTGAAATCGAAAATGAAAATTTGTCGATTTGGATATTGAAGATTTTTGTTATCGAAAATGAAAATGTTTTGGTCTGCAAAATTAAAAGTTAGGATTTAAAAAATTAGAATTTTTGAATTTGAATATTAAAAATTTATCTACAAATATTTTGATATTGATTATTGGATATACCCTTTATTAAATATATATTGGATTATATCCTTTATTAAATTTGCAAATATGAAACATTTTTTGATCTCAAAAGGATATTGTAAATATTGTAAAAAAAGAACAAAGTAAATTCTAGATCTCGAAATGAAGGTTTTTTTATTTCCAAAATGTTTAAAATATTTATCTGCAAAATCAGCATCAGGGGTAGTTTTTGAAATAAAATAGTTTGTTAAAATCGAATTGTTTAATCAAATTAAAAACGTTTATAAAGAAGACTTTAAATAAATTAAAATAACTTAAAATAATTCAAAAAAAAAAAATTCAAAAAAAGAAAACTTAAAAAAATGTTTACAAAAGGAAAAACCTCTTAAAATAATATAAAAATGTCAATAAAAAAATACTCGCATTCATGCACGTATTTTAATAAAATAAATACTATGTCTCGCCGATTCGAATTCTAGAAAAAATAAATAATGCCTTTCTTCAAGAAAGAGATAACTATCTGTGTATTTTTTCAACAAATAGTAATTTATTATCATCAATTAGCTTTGAATTTATTATTAACTTATTGAACAAGCAATTATTTTTAATTTATGTTTTCATTTACTTACAATAACTTTAATTATCAGTAATTAATATGTAGCACTGCTTCCTGACAATTGAATTACTTTACAAAAGTAAATGAAATGTTAAAAAAAATTACATTATTATCAAGCGTAATTGCTAGTGCTGTTGTTTGAAAAGAAAAATAAATGCAATGAGCATGCAAATGGTGAAAAAATACGTGGAGGAAAATTGTTTATTTATACAAGCGGAACATAAAGGAATACTTCAATTTAAATTACACTCTTGTTAGAGTAACTTTGGAGTTTTATGCTTCCTTGTTAAAATGAGCTTACAGTTTTATGTACAAGAGTTGACCCTATTTCAAGAAAGGAGTATTATTAAAGGCTCTCGTTCTCGATTCGATGTACCTACATGTCAAAGGGGCCAAGTTAACAATAAAATGCAGAGGGCACATACATTTTCTGTGGCAGTGACCGTAACTATACCCTGAGAATGAGGGTTTTCTAGAGGATGTATCATGTATAGGTTGAGGCATTGATTCTCCTTTGATTTATAGTTCCATTCAAAGGGTTCACATTTCCCTTTAAATAAATTATCTGCGCGAAAAAATTTTTGTTTTTTTAATTAGACGTCGTTTCTATACTCATTTAAGGTCTTCTGCTCTTCTTTTACTTGGGAATTCAAAAGTGTCTTCAACTTGATACAAAAATATTAATCGAAAAATATTTCCTTGAAAAAAAAAAATTTCCTTAAAATATTAAGAAATTTATAATATGGATTATTAATTAAATTTAAAAACCTTTTTTTTTAAGCTAAAAAAATAAAAATAATGTATACTTCTAGACACCTTTTGTGTCTAGGCGAAATTAATGGCTTCATTGTGGAAACTTTTGGTGTCAAGGACAAAATGTCTTCATTGAATACACTTTTTGGGACAAGAACAAAATAATGTCTAAAAAGACTCTTTTGCGTCTAGGAAAAAATAATGACTAGGTTGAAGACACTGCTGTCGTATAGAATAAAATAATATCTAAATTTTAATATTCTAAATCTAAATTCAAGACAATTTTGGCGTCTAGGAGAAAATGTCTTGATTGAAGACACTTTTGTTGTCTAAAATAAAATAATGTCTTATTTCAAGACACTTGTTCTGTGTGGCGAAATCAATGTCTTCATTGTAGACATTTTTGATGTAGAGTACAAAATAATGTCTTGACTGAAAACACTTTTGGTGTCTAGAACTAAATAATGTCTAGATTCAAGACACTTTTAGTGTCTAGGCCAAAATTACGATTTGATAGAAGACATTTTGTGTCTAGGACAAAACAATGTCTAGATAAAAGCACTATTGATGTCTGGTACAAAATAATGTCTTCATTGAAAACACTTTTGGTGTCTAGAACTAAATAATGTCTAGGTTCAAGACACTTTTAGTGTCTAGACCAAAATTATGTTTTGATAGAAGACATTTTTGCGTCTATCATAAAATGTCTCCATCAAAAACACTTTTCTTGTCTACAACAAAATAATGTTTCGATTTAAGACACTTTTAGTGTTTAGGACAAAATAATGTCTTACTTAAAGACACTACTGTTGCCTAGGGCAAAATGATATCTAAATTCAAGATCTCTTTTGGCGTCTAGGATAATATAATGTCTAATTTCAAGACACTTTCTGTTGTCTAGAACAAAATAATGTCTAAATTCAAGACACTTTTTGTGTTCAGAAGAAAAAATTGTCTTCATTGTAGACTCTTCTGATGTCGAGTACAAAATAATGTCTTTATTGAAAACACTTTTGATATCACACAGAATAATGTCTTGAATGAAAACACTTTTGGTGTCTGGAACAAAATAATGTCTAGATTGAAGACACTTTTGGTGTCTAGGAAAAAATTGTGTTCTGATAGAAAATATTTTTGTGTCTAGGGTAAAATAATGTTTTGATTAAAAACACTTTTCGTGTCCAGATCAAAATAATGTCTAGATTTAAAACACCTTTGGTGTCTAGGTACAAATTGTGTCTTGGTTGAAGACATTCTTGCGTCTAGAATAAAACGTTTTCATTGAAGACACTTTTCGAGTCCAGAACATAATATTGTCTAGTTTTAAGACACTTTTGACGTATAGAATAAAGTAATGTCTAGATTTAAGACACTTTTTGTGCCGAGAACAAATTAATGTCTGGTTTGAAGACAATTTTGGCCTCTGGAATAAAATAATGTCTAGATTTAAGACCCTTTTAGCGACTAGAACAAAGTAATGTCTATATTCAAGACACTTTTGTATCTAGGTAAAAATAATGTCTTGATTGGAAATACTTTTGGATCTTCGGACAAAATAATATCTTCTTTGAGGACATTATTGGTGTCTAGGACACAATAATGTCCAGATTGAAGATACGAGTTTTCAAGTTTTCTTTCAAATTATTTAATAAAAATAATTTTATAATATAAGGATCATTCTAATTTATTGATGAACTCTAGTTTTTTTAACAAACTGATTTTTTGTGTCTAATCTCGTATAAATGTCTGATGCAAGAAAAAAAAATTCTTCGAATATTGCACTTTGTTTAAAAATAAAATAATAAATAATAAAAAATGTTGCCTTTTCTTCCTTTTCATAGATCCGAGAATATTTTTCATCCTCCATCAACGATTACAAATTTTTAAATCTTGTGAGTTATATTTGGAATTTATTTTCAAACTGGTTATTCGAAGTAAAAAGCAGAAAAGAATGGAATTCTTCTCCAACCCTTCTTCCCTCCGTCACAATTAGTTTTCTTTTCTCGTTTCTTTTTTCTAACTTGGTATTTTCATGTAAGAATTTTCACTGCGAAACTCCAATTGTAAAATAAAACCATCAAATAGTTAAAACTAAAAATAAATCATTTCTGTATCTTGGGTATAGAAAAAACAACTTTTGACCGAATTAGTTGTTAATTTTTCACACTTGAATTTTTTTTCCGCATAGAGAAGGAAGAATTTTTGTTCACCATTTATTAATTTTTTATCTTAAACGTTCTTACGTACGAACGTAGTATTTAATGAAATTATTTTTCAAGCCTTTTTCTTTCCATTTTCTTTATTCCTTTAGTCTTCCTTTCTTTAGTCTTTTGACCAGAAAAGTAATTTCCTCGGTTTCAAAATAGATAAAAAAATTCGCACAAAATAAAGTGCGAAGTGTTTAAGAGAATAAAGTATTTATGTTTTTCTTCAGAATATAAAAAATATCTTTTCATTATTATATTTATATTTACATTTATTTAACGTTGTTTAAATCGTTTATGAATCTAGTACATTAAACTGATAAAATTCTTGAAGAAAAACAAATGAGTAGTTTATAATTATTTCGAAGATGAACCTTGAGTTTATATAAACCTATAAAGGCAATTAGAAATTGAAGGATTTCATCCTGAAACTGATGATTTGCATTTTTATATTTGTAGAATCATGCAGTTGGGAAAATCTTGACACATGGGTAAATTATAGTTCCTAGATGTATCTATGTCAGTATTCTTCTCTAATTTGTTAAACAGTTTGCACTTAAGGAAAAGGAGTTAATCTCATCAATAATTATTTTTATATTACAATAAAAATTATCATGAAATGTTTGTCCTCGTTTTCAAGATGTATCTACTTTCCTAGTGCTACTTTCCTCGTCATCAGAAGAAAAGTACTTTGAATAATTGTTCAACAAATGTTTTTTTAAAGTAGATAATTGTGGTAGTTAGTGACATGCAAGCAATACATTATTAAAGCTTGAGTGCTTTTAAATAAAGGGTTGAAAGTGTTTCGTTTTGAAGTTGAAAGTTTCCCTGCTCACTCAATTAGAAGTATATTAATCAATTGATTATAGACCTGTTTCAATGTAACTAATTTTCAACCAGACTTTCTTTATGTAGGGTTTATTTACAATTATTAACAAACTGTATTATTACTTGTTTATTTATTTTGTTAGACAAAATTACGAGAAAAAACTGTTAATTTATTTATTTTGTTAGAGAAAATTACGAGAAAGAATTGTTTATTTATTTATTTTGTTAGAGAAAATTACGAGAAAAAATTATTTATTTATTTATTTTGTTAGAAAAAATTACGAGAAAGCAAAATTAGGAATTAATTGTTAATTAGTTTTTTGTAAATTTGTTTATTGTATTTCAATTAACAAATAAATAAAAAGTACATTCTTCGTAGTTACTCTATTTTTTACTATTATTATTTTTATTGAAGAAAAGGTATCATTCTTTCTGAGTCAATATTATTATTTTTATTACATTTCGTTGTTATTTTTTATTTTCTGTCTATTTATTATTATATGTATTAATAACAATTTTCAATTACTATATTTATAAGAATATAGTAGTGGTTTGTTCATTCATTTGTTTGTTCATCCATTTGTTCATTTAAATTTTTTTAATGACACAAAAAGACTTTCTTAATGACACAAAGAGACTTTTTTAATGACTTGAAGAGACTTTTTTAATAGCTTAATGAGGCATTGCCTTTTTCGCTAATAATATAAGTAGACTGTAATTGATATATTTAAATATAATTTGACTCTATTCTTGGTGCTTCAAAACTTCGCTACTGTATTATTTCACTTTTACAATTGCATCAATACCTCGCTTTACCAATATTGTTTTTCTATTTTATAATAAAATTCGTTATAAATTTCCTGGGGAATATTAATAATTTTTATAAATTATATATTGCTTACAGTCGTTTTTTCTATACTGAAATCTTTCAGTATTTTTTTTCCTGTCTATTGACAGGATTAAAAAGGCGAAGAAGGCATCGAAATATAGTTCGACAAATGACAAATTCACGATATTTTATATTGAAATGAATCATCAGTATGCGTTTCTTTAACTTCTACTTTGTAAAACCTTTTTCCTTAGTTCTGATGTTCCTACCGAGTGTTCACATTGTTTGCAGATCGTGGGAAACCGGGAAACGATTAGTTACAAAGAAAGACCACCACATAGTCGTAAATGTGAGTGCGAATGCAATTTCAAGACAGGAGAATCGACAATAAGGGTTATAAAAATCCAAACTGCATTTGTCTACTCTTTATTTTAGTCAAATTTCGTCCTTTGTTTAGGCCAGGAAATCAAACGTTTTTCTGAAATAATTTTTTTACTCAATAATTTCTGTGTCAATTTTTCATTTATTCTCTGCCAATTACTTTTTGAGCCTTTACTTAATCAACGAAGTCATTTATTTGTTATATCAAATTATAATTTTTTAAGCAAAAAACTTTTAGAGTTTAATAATAAATCCCTTGAGAAGAATTAAGTAAATTGTCCATTTGGCGAAAATTTCGTTTTCTGAAGTTTTTGATAAAAAAAACAAACAAACACCCTAGCTAGAGAAATTTAGTAGAAAATACAAAACTCAGTGGTCATAGTCTCGCAAATATATGCTTTAATTTGAGTCTAAGGAACTCAAAAAATATTAAATAGTTTTTGAGTTATGAGCGAAAACGTGACTTTAGTTTCGAGCCCAGTTGCACTCATAAATCAAAAACTAATGAAAACATTTCTTTCTTGATTGAAATTGAGCTACCGCATGCAATAACTGCCTCTAGGTGGGAACCACCATCCTTAAGCTAGATTCTGCCTACGCGAAAAAGTTGCGTATGCGATCAGAGGCAGTTATTGCACGCGGACCCTCAACTGAAAGATTGAGATTAAATTGAAATTAGATTGGTCCCTAAGATTGAAAATTCTAAGAATCAATCATTTTCCCAGCTTGGAAGAAAAGCACGATAGGTGCGAAATAATAAATTGTTTGGGACAAAAATTTACGTTTGCAAATTACTTTTACAAGTAAAGTAAATGATTTAACGTGAGGGCGTTATATTATTATTATCTGTGTAAACATTTCCAACTGTTGACATAACAATGGATTTGTTTTTTCTTTCAGGGAATAACGACTGGCTCACCGACAGAGAAAACATTCTTATTAGGAGAAGAATGCAGCAGAGATCGAGAGTGTGAAGGCAGCATCACGAATAGTCGATGTTACTTGGGCTATTGTCGATGCCTACCCTTTTTTGCTGAATATAATAGCACCCACTGCTTAGAATGTGAGTTCGAGTTAATAGATAAAATAAATTATAAATAAAATGACAAGTGTATCTTTTTTTCTTATTTCTTCTCTTTACCATTGTTCCATATTAGGCACATCTACTGTATTCTTCAAACGCGAAATTAGCATCCTTTATATTCATCCAGCAAATAACTCTACGTACTTAATATTTCTTTTTTAGTTGTATTTCCTTGTTTTAATTTCCGTGCGCACATTTTTCATTACATGCTTCCTCACGGAGGAAGAATTTTTTATTTTTCTTCATTTTATTTTTTTATTTTTCTTTGTTCTATTTTTTATTCTTTTACGTTCTATTTTTTATTTTAATTTATTTTGCTTTTAATTTTGCTTTTATACTTTTATTTTGCTTTTACTTTTATTTTGCCTTTACTTTTATTTTGCCTTTACTTTTATTTTGATTTTACTTTTATTTTGATTTTACTTTTATTTTGATTTTACTTTTATTTTGCTTCTTCTTTTATTTTGATTTTGATTTTACTTTTATTTTAATTTTATTTTAATTTTTCTCTTACTTCCATTTTGCTTTTACTTTCATGTTGTTATTATTGCTCTATCGCAATAAAAAATGAACAAAAATCTAAACGCCCCAAAGAATTTGATGATCAATTTGAACCTACCATTCGGTTCAACTTGAGTCTTTTGGGGTTCAATTTGAAACACCCATTTTTGTTCTAGCTTGAAGTCAATCAAAATTTTTTCACTTTAAATTTAGGTTTCTTTAAAATTATTTTATAAGAAACTTTTCTTGCAAGAAATGCATATTTGCGGTATTTTTGCTTTTATGTAAATTAAAAATAGATTCCTTTCAATTCTTGCTTCTTTTTTCTAATTCGCATGTACACTTAAAAATGGGTACCAGTTTGCATCTTTTTTCTTCTTTCTCTTCTCTGGAATAAATATCTTCGAGGAATGTCTTCGACAGGAGAAAACAAGGGAATCTGTTTTGTACTATTTGTTTCAAATTTTCTTTTTTTTATTACAGCGAATCTTCTTGGACAAGATTGCCTCATTAAAGAGCAATGCTCATTAAAGGTAGCCAACAGCAGTTGTCTCACTGGCGTGTGCAGGTGTGAAGAAGGATTTTTACAATTCCGAAAACATACTTGTTTAGGACGTAAGGATTTTTGCACTCATTTACAATTTAATTTTTAAATCGACTTACATTCACATAAAAAATAGGTGTTTTTCTATTTGGGCTTATCGAAAAAACGAATTTAGCTTTTAAACAGTTTAAAAATCAGCAATTAGTAAAATTATGTCATTTGTGGAAATACACAAATGGAAATACGAAAATGACCACAAAATGGTCAGAAAGCGAAATTTCTCAAAGTTGTTACATGCTAAATATTTTATTTTTGTTTTTTTTGGACTTATCGAAAAAACGAATTTAGGTTTTTGATTTTTAACAATTCATAAAACGGCAATTTTGTTGTTAATATTATTGCCATTGTCAACGTTTTTAATTATTAACATATTAAAATATTGACATTATTATTAACATTATTACATTATTAACATTATTACATTATTAACATTATTACATTATTAACATTATTACATTATTAACATTATTACATTTTTAACATTATTGTAACTATTTATAATTTTACTATAATTATTCTAATTATTAACATTATTTTGATTGTTGTTATTATAACAATCTTTATCGTTCTTGTAATTTCTACGATGAATGAATGTCATACAGAACTTAATTGTGATTAGTAAATTACATGTGTTATTACATTTAATTTCCATGTCTATTATCATAAAAGACAAACCAACATTTGGAAGCATAAAGCTTTATTCGTCATATTATAATTACTCTTAAAAATACAGCAAGACGTCATTAAAATAATAGCACATAAAAATAATTCCTTCAAAATGGTAATATAAATTCTTGCGGTCAGTATTACACTGACCGTAAAATCAAAAATGGTTTCTGTGGTGTGTCAAATTGCCAATTTCTGAAATCGATATTTAATGGTTAGAGCAATTTTGCGGTTTCAAAAGTATGTGAAAAATTTATTTCAACGCATAACGCAAACGCATTTATCGAAAAAACAGCTTTTCAACGGTATTTCTAAAATTATTTCGAAATCGAAATAAATTCGAAATTTGAAATTATCGATATTTCTAGAAACCTAGAAAATGAAAGAAAAGCCTGGAAGAGAAACCTAAAAAATATTACGATTGTTTAAAATTGCAGAAAGAAACTAAATCAACAAAAATCAAATTATAATTGGACAGATTGTGTACATTATTTTACTGCTTTTTAATTGCAGCCGCTCAACTGGGGCAGATTTGCTACAGCAATGCTCATTGTCGATTATGGGATAGTGACACCCACTGTGACTTTTTGATCCCGGACTTATTTGGACGCTGTCAATGCACTTCTCCGATGCGACGAGATGGTGATGTCTGTCGTCCTGATCGTCTGGTCAGACCAGCTTTAGATTTGCAACAGCAATCTGTCCTTCAGAAGCCAAATGACGAAGTGACACAGCAAAACTATTCTAACAACGATGAATTTATCAACCAGGAAGCCGAGACCGGTAAAACTAATAAATTATCAAAAGAAATAAAACCTGCGAATAAAATTTAAAAATACCAATCATTTTTTTAAATCTCTAATTCCCGAGAAATAAATAAATAAACTGTGACACATTCTGACAAGAGACAATTTATCATTCAGAAAAACTTGTTCCTCTCATCAAGGATTGAAATACTAATCGTCGATCATTTACTTTCTACTTTTTGTTATTTTTCTTTCTGTTCCCTTTTTGCTCTATTTTTGGTCCTCTTTTGCTTTTTATTTTTATTTTTTTCTGAATTTCGATTTTGTTTAATTATAATGTGAATGAGATGGTCCAATTTTGACCGGATTTAAAAAATAAATTATAAAAATTATAAAATCAAAAATGATAATTAATAAATAATATAAACTATCATAAATAAATAATACAAATTATAATAAATAAATATAATACGGATTTTTAGGTGTTCAAATTTCCTGGTTAAAAAACGCGAGTATGTTACTTTCTACTACGCCAACAACAGATTCAATGTCGGTGGTAATTGATACACGATCTTCTCAAGCTCTTTCAAAACCGATCCATAATAGCAACAATGATCTTCCTGAAGAAAATGATGCTGTTGTTGTGGACGCAATGATTACCGAACTGATTCAAACAACTTCCGTTCCTGTTCCGTTCTCTGGTATTTATCAGTTATCATTTTTTAAGCATAAAAATAACAATGTCTGTTTTCCTGGGAGTGGGAATCGAACACTAAAATTTTCGCGCCGAAGTCGGGTGCGTTACGCTCGGTACCAATTTCAACTCTCTCCATTTTTTAGAGTGTTTATCAAATTTTGGAGTTTCTGATATTTAGGAAACACTTAAGCTTTCGTATTTACCAAACTCTTGATCGAGGAGTCGTCAAATAAGGTATTCATCCTACACTTATCAGATATTCTCGTATGTTTTGTAGATATTCCCATATTCAATTTTCTCAATGATCGGAAAATTAACAAAAATAATAATCCGGAATATATGAGAAAATACAGCATTTGCCTTAAGTATTTTTAAACATTCTGGAGTACTTTCTAATAAACTCAAAACTTTTTACATAGTCCTTGTTGCAACAAAAAAAAGATAACAACTCTTTAGCACCTCTATTACTCCTCTGTACGGAAAAAGGAAAATGAAATCTTCTTTAGCACCTCTCATTATACGGCACCCACAAATACAACAGAACTCCTCAATAACACCTCTTTTACTACTAAGTATGCAAAAATCCAAGAGAACTGTGCTCTAACTCCTTTCCTTGGGATGGCCAAAGATCAAGGAAAACAAGGAACTCTGGGCAAAGTCAGGGAATTATGATGGTCAGGGAAAGTCATAGACAAATTCACATTTCCTCAAATTTCAAGGCGTATACTGTAATTTTTTTTGAATTTTTCTTTTTGTACTCGATTCGCCATAGAAAAACACAAATTATAACGTAAGTTAAAAACACTACACTTTCCTGGATCAATTAGCAATATGTATATCAATATATGGATTGAAAATTTGAGTTTTTTTAAAAATTCATCTTTTTGCAAATTTCAAAGAGTTCCTGAAATTTTTCTTGAATTTTTCTTTTTGTATTCGATTCGGAATAAGAAAACACGAATTTTAACATAGGCTTCAAACACTACACTTTTCTGGATCAATTAGCAACTTAACAAAATATGGATTTGAAAAGTAACATTTTTGAAATTTTCACTTTTTCTAATATTTGAAGGTGTTCCTGAAAACTTTATTGAATTTTTCTTTTTGT
>WNHD01002898.1:0-22285 GCA_011057455.1 Ganaspis sp. Gsp50
AGAATAATGAGAGAATTCAAGAAAATATAAATAAATGATAAGAGAATACAAGAGAATATAAGCGAATAATAAGAAAATATAAGAGAATGTAAGAGAATATAAGAGAATATAAGAGAATATAAAAGAATAATAAGATAATACATGAGGATACACGGAGAAAAACCGCAAGTGAAATGAACCTGAAACTTAGGTAAAAATTACTCAAGTAGTTGAGGTAGAGTTCTTAAGTAAAAATTACCTGAGTACTTAAGTACAATTTACTTAATAATTTAGGTGTAGTTTACTTAAAATGTTAAGTAAGTTATACTTAACTATTTTTTTCAAAATAAATAAACGTTAGGTAAATATTATTTAAGTGATGTTAAGTAGATTTTACTTAACTAAATTAGGTGAATTTCATTTGCAATTTTTCTCCGTGTATAAAAGAATAAGAGAATATAAAAAAATAATAAGAGAATATAAAAGAATAATAAGAGAATACAAAAGAATAATGAAAGAATCCAAGAAAATATAAAAGAATGCTAAGAGAATACAAGAGAATATAAGTGAACAATAAGAAAATATAAGAGAATATAAGAGAATATAAAAGAATAATAAGAGAATACAAGAGGATATAAAAGAATAATAAGAGAATATAAAAAAATAATAAGAGAATAAAAAGAATAGCAAGAGAATACAAAAGAATAATGAGAGACTTCAAGAAAATATAAATAATTGATAAGAGAATACAAGAGAATATAAGAGAATACAAAAGAATAATGAGAGAATTCAAGAAAATATAAATAAATGATAAGAGAATACAAGAGAATATAAGCGAATAATAAGAAAATATAAGAAAGAGAATATAAAAGCATATGAAACTATCCATAAAACCCATACTGAATTTCTATGTAGAATTCCCTGTATAGAATTTCAACTCATGAAATTTAAACTTGCAAATTATACACTTTTTATTAACTTTCTATATGAAATTTTCTGTGGAGTTTTTTTTTGCAGACTCATGTGAATTTTATGTGAGCTTTCATGGATACATCTTATGGAATTTCTTGTAAATTTTACAAGATATATCATATGGACTTCCTGTGGAAGTGGATTCCTTCACGTGGATTTTTGTGTGGAATTTCTTGTGTTCTTTTTGTGGAATTTGACTCGAATTTCCTAAGGAATATCACGTAAGTTTTTGTCTGGAATTCCACACGGATTTTCTCTGGAATTTCATGTGCATTTTCTGTGGAATCTAACGTAGATTTTGTGTGGAATTTCACGTGGACCTTTTGTGGAATTTCACGTGGACCTTTTGTGGAATTTCACGTGGATCTTTTGTGGAATTTCACGTGGATTTCCCATGGAATTTCACATAGATTTCCTGGGGAATGTCAAGTAGATTTTCTGTGAAATATATTACGTATATTTCCTGTAGAATGTGAACTGGATTTCCTTCTGCGAAATCCCACGGAGATATCCTCTGTAACTTCCATACAAGCATTTTTGTTAAGTATTTTCAAATGGATTTTTAGTCGAGACTTTAACTAAAATTGCGCTCGATCAGTGTTGAAGAAAAAGAACTGGTTGAAATATTGAGATCCAAGTATATGTGGACGTCGGTTAGGGTTGTCTTTCAAAGTATAAAGAATTTGAGACAGTAACATAAACTTCGGGCTGGTGTTTACGCAGGCAGATTTCAAGGTGGTCACACCTAGGTGCGAGATCTTTCGCTGTATGTTTACCAGAATATCTCGATGCAACCTGTCTTGGTTCAGTGGTGCTTCATCTTAAAAGGTTCCAAATGCAAGACCAGTTTCCAGAGCTACAGATTACAACTCGAAAAGATTGTTACTCAATTTTATTTTTCCATCAAAATACTTTCCTTCTTTTCTTACTTTTACAACTTTGCTATCACTGCTTTTATTATTTCTTGGTCTTTTTCTATTTTTCCCCTTTGAGTTCTTTTTATTTCTCTCTTTTGTTTTATTTTTATTTTGCCCTTTTGTTTCATTTTTATTTCTCCTTTTGTTGCATTTTCTCCCTTTTGTTTAATTTTCTCCCTTTTATTTCATTTCCATTTCTTCCTTTTGTTACATTTTTATTTCTCCCTTTTGTTTCATTTCTATTTCTCCTTTTTGTTACATCTTTCTTTCTTTTTTTTTATTTCTACTTTCTGTTTTTGTGCTTTCTCGTGCCTTTTTGCTCTTTGATACATTTTTTTCTTTTAAAATAATTATTCACCATCAGAAAATACTAAATCCTGGATCCTTTTTTGTCAACAAACTTAAAATATAAATTACTTAAAATTTTTCCTTTTGTCTTTCAATTCTGTCACTTGGGAAACTTTTCCATCCAGTTGAAATCTCTAACGTGCAGACCAGCTCGTAAATTTCGACGCAGCATAAATAATTCACAAACCAAGGTAGAGGACTGAAAATATTGAAATTTCGATTCTCAATAAAAACCAAGACGTTGTGTGGACAGAAGAAAAAACACTCGTATAGAATTGACCATAAAATTTCTTTTAAATGTTTTTGTCCTAGAAACTGGTTTCGATGGATACTTAGTATTTATATGCGCTGACATAAGTAACGAAACTTTTTTTCAAAAGCCATAATTATGTTTATAGTCATAATTATCAGTATATTCATAACTACTGTCATTAAATTCGTAATTATTATCATTATACTCGTAATTGTTCTGTTCATGATTGTAGATTTTATCATCGTGATTGTAATTTCTATTATTGTGATCCAAAATTCTATGATCGTGATTGTAATTATTATCATTGTGATCGTAATTATTATAATTGTGATCGTAATTATTATAATTGTGATCGTAATTATTATAATTGTGGTCGTAATTATTATCATCGTGATCTTAATTTTATTATAATATTATCATTATGGTTGTAATTATCATTGCGTTCGTAATTATAATCATTATGGTTGTAATTATAATCATTATGGTTGTAATTATCATTATGGTTGTAATTATCATTGCATTCGTAATTATTGTCATTGCGATCAGAATTATTATTATCATTGCATTCGTAATTATTATTATTGCGATCAGAATTATTATCATTATGATCAGAATTATTATCATTGTGATCATAATTATTATCATTATAATTGTGTTGATAGTAAATTGTGTGATATGATTATAAAAAATTGAAGGTATATTTGTTTTTCTTTCCGTGAAATTGACGCCACATTACTTCTTAATAATTAAGTGCGAATTAAAAATTAAGACCCGATTAGAAATAGAATGCAAATTGGAAATCGCACAACACTTTTCTTGAATGAAACACTTTTTTTTCACCTTTCCTTCATAACCATGAGTCAAGTAATTATGCTTGCAATAAAAGTCTTTCCTACTTGAATTGACAATAATTTACAACACAAAATCATTCAAACTTGAATTATAAAATATGAAGAAACAGAAAATAGTAAATAAATAAGACTTTTAAGGAAAAAGATGTTTCATAAAAATATATTTTTTGCGTGCGAAAACTCACCAAGGGAATTAAGACCGTAGCTGGCTTGGTAGACACTTTGCGACGGACTACTGATCGGAAGACCGGAATTACTCAGACCTAGACTTGAGCCGAGGCTTCCGGAACTTTGTTGACCGAGCTGACCGAGACTTTGGCCAAATCCACCCATGGACATTCCGCCTTGACCCAGCTGACCCAAACCTGAGTTGGAAAAAGCAGAAAAATGAACTAATTGCAGGTTTATTTAGGAATAGTTCTTCTAAAAACTTGATTTAATATATGAACGTAGATATCCGACCTGGAGCCATCCCCCATCGATCAGTGGGTGCATGGAACATCCCAGCAGCTCCACACAATTCGGAACTCATCGCTCCAAAAGGCGGAAGTCCATGCGACGGAAGAAGTGCACCCGGAGATCGAAAAACGTTCGTCGTCTTCTTGCGCTTCTTCCACTTGGCCCTTCGATTTTGGAACCAAACCTGAAAACATGTGCATTTTCAAATTTTGCTTCTTTCCACCCCAAATAAAGATTTCAAATTTATCTGTGAAATCCTCCGTAAATCTGAATTAATTAACTAAATGGTTTAAAATTAACTAAATTATTTAAAATTAACTAATTGATTTAAAATTGACTAAATGATTTAAAATTAACTAAATGATTTAAAGTTAACCAAATGAATTAAAATTAACTAAGTGAATTAAAATTAACTAAGTGAATTAAAATTAACTAAGTGAATCAAAATTAACTAAGTGAATCAAAAATAACTAAACGAATTAAAATTAATTAAATGAATTAAACTAAAACTCATTTTTCAATAATGAATATAGCTTTTAGATTATACGATTAATTGAAATTTGATTTTTATTGGAGTGATCATTTACCGCTTTTAATACTTTACATGAACATTCCCTTAACTTTGGTTAGAAAGGGCCAGGCGAATACCAGTAATTCTAATTAAAGTCGGCTACGGACGCAAGTTAGGGGGAATGGATGGGGACTTATGGAGAATAATTAGAGGGTATTCGATATGAAAAAACCCGAAAAAGGTATACATGGAGGAACCAAAAATACTTTACATGAACAAGTAATTATTAAACTGTAATAAATTTTGTTTCTCAATAATATATGGAAAATAATCGAGAGTTTGTGATTATTTTCGTAAAGACGAAATGAAGATCTTAGGAGTTTGTCATCAACGACATCAAAAAGAAGTAAAGATATCATCAATTTGAGAACATGCTTGTGAAAAAGACGTTAATCAGTTTTTGATAACGATAAAGAAAAAATAGAGATCAAGTTTGTAAAAGTAATATAATCAATTTGTGGTCAATTTTATACACTGTAAAAACAGATGTCTTGATTTAAAACGCTTTAGTAATCATTTTTAAGATGTTTATTGCCATCTTAAAATTTGGACCAATAAGGAAGCGTCTTAAGTTATTTCTACCAGTTAAGAATAAACGTCTTAAAATGTCTAAACGTCTTAAAATAAGACACCTGTTATTGCAGTGTAAAGGAGAAATTAATATTATCAACTTTATTATCATAATTGTCAAGGAAAAATAAAAATATCAATTTGTGATCACTGTTAAGAAAAAATGATGAAATCAATTTGTTATCATTGTCAAAAAAATGAAGATATTAATTTAGGATATTGCCAAAAAATGAAGATATCAATTTGTGATCATTGTCGAGAAAAAATGAAGATATTAGTTTGGGATCATTGCAAAAAATGAAGATATCAATTTGTGATCATTGTCAAAAAAATGAAGATATTAATTTAGGAACATTGCCAAAAAATGAAGATATTAATTTGGGATCATTGCAAAAAATGAAGATATTAGTTTGGGATCATTGCAAAAAATGAAGATATCAATTTGTGATCATTGTCAAAAAAATGAAGATACCAATTTGGGATCATTGCAAAAAAATGAAGATATCGATTTGTGATCATCGTCATCAAGAATAAATGAAGATGACAATAGTATGCGACAATTTTCATGAAAAATAAATGAAGATATCAGTTTATATCATCAAGAAAAAAATGACGATTACTGTCAAGAAAGGAAATAAAACACACACACGAGTAGCAAAACACAAGTTTAGGACATTTTGGTGACGGAAAAAAGAAATCGGTGTATTTTGTTGATAAGTAGTTGTAAAAGGGAAGATCGAAATAAGGTGTTGTTAGGACAATATCTTCGACCCCCGGTAGCTATTAGCCAATGTTATGAGCTGTTGATTCTGGCCACGTAGTGGCCCCCTAAGCTGCGGGGTCTCGGGGACTTGATTTATTGATATCGCATGCAAAGCCCGCCTCTGCGTTCTCCGATATACCCTCGGTCATAGACTAGAGTCCCTTTCTCTTGGCCATAGCATGCATAGCCCGTTTCATACGTTTGCCCATAAATTAGTACTCTAGCATTAACGCGCAAGCGTATGTACACATTGTTATATGTATACACACTATACATGTTGAAGGTGAACAAGAGATGAGAGCGAGAGAGGAGAGACAAAGAGAGGGCTGCCACTACCCTCTGCTAACATACTAGGATTATACGAATCTAATTGGATATATGGGATTTACACATTCTACTCCATTTCGAGGCACTGCTTCCTGCACTGAAACAATCGTCGCATTTCTTGTCGTTATGAAATGCTTTCTTTGCCTTATTTTATTTCTTTATCCAAATTCCAAACTCTTCTTTCGTACTTTTGTATCTTTTAAAAAGCGTTTCCATCTTTTGTGTAATTAATTTAAAGGGCTAATAATATCGGGACAATATTCTTGCATGTATGTGTATTTTAACGTACAATTTTTAAGTCTATCTATTATTTCCGATTTAAACTTTAATTAATTGGCATTAGGATTTGCAAATTTTCTCTTATTGAAAAATGTAGTTTGTGAAAAAGTTTTCAAATATTAATTGCATGTGTGAGGGGGTTAATATAGTTACAAATACACTCAAATTATTGATGAGAATGTAAAAATTGTCACAAAACGTTTAATAATCTATATAACAGTTGTAGTAATTAAATTATCATTATAATCAGCTATATTTAAACTATTTATCTATTTCATAAACACGAAATTATGATGACGATTAATGATGATAAATTAACTCCGGAAACTTAATAATTTTTGATAAAATTTTTTGATAAATTAACTCCGGAAACTTAATAATTTTTTATAAAACTTTTTGATAAATTAACTCCGGAAACTTAATAATTTTTTATAAAACTTTTTGATAAATTAACTCCGGAAACTTAATAATTTTTGATAAAACTTGCTTCAATATAAAGCAAAGATTTTAACACATACCTGTATTTATAAACAGAAGTAAATATTCAATGCAAAAGAAAATTAAAACAATGTAACTTTAAAAGCACGTGTGCTCAAAATAACTTAATTTATTGCATTCATTAAAAATTGCAGGATTGAAACAAATAATTTTTCAAGCAAATTTGTCCAGAAATAATTAACCAATACATGAATAATTTATTTCCGCCACTCTAAAGTTTCTATTCTAAAAATTTAACTCTATTCTACTTTGTCATTTTTTATTCAAATGAAATTAAAAAACAATGTAGTTATTGATTTCAACTTGTAAAATAGTGTAAAATTGTAATCCGATCAAGATGCATAGTAAACAAAGTCTTGAATCGTTTACATTTTGAAACCGTTTATATTTTGAAACCAAAATGACTGAAAGAAAGTAAATTTTTTAGCAGAAAATGAAACACATTTTGATCTTAAAATCATAAACTCTCGATGTTGAAAGCCAGTGAAAACTGGGATTAAAAACGGTTCCTGTCAAAAGTAGGGTACACGCAAGAAAAACAAAAATTTCAAGATCTTGAATTTTTACAGGTACATGCGTGTAGAATTTCAATTTATCTTGGAATTTAACAGATGATGCATTGAAAAAGAACATTTTGTTTGTTCTGTATAAGACTTTTTTTAGTGATATTAAACATTTTGTGTTTTCTGCATAAGACTTTTTTTAGTAATATTAAACATTTTGTTTTTTCTGCATAAGACTTTTTTTTAGTGATATTAAACATTTTGTTATTCCTGTATAAGACTTTTTTTAGTGATATTAAAAACAATGCTTCCCTATGAGGAAGCAAAATTAATTGTAACAATGCACTTAAAATTACATTGTTTATAATTGTACGTAATTCGATAAATTTTAATTGCTATGTAATTTAACTTATTATAATTCTGTAAAATAACGCATAGTTTAAATAATAATAAATCTATTTTAAAAGATATTTCCAATGTAAATAATAAATCTAGTTCTAAATGATAAATTTTTAATATTCTTTAAAAAATAAAGTTGTTGAGGATTTCGGATTGTCTAAAAGGGAAAGGCGTGTCCTTTTATAATTCATTTTTTTTCTTTTTCCAGCCCCAACTTAAGACTGAAAGGATCTCTCTCCTTTTAGTGTTGCTTATCAGACTCACCCTGGTCTTGTCTCGCTTTCAGCCTGTTGAGTGGGTGTGGTTGCAATGATTTCACACTAGAGTTGCGTCTAAAAGCCCGTGAATAATTCCCATAAGAACAACCTTTGCCCAGATATCAGTCACGTATTTTTAGGGTCGCATTAAAATAAAAACGAGTCAAGTTGAAAGTACCTTTAAGCAAGGGTGACACTGACATTTCCGCATCCGTGGTTATGAATTTTTAACGTCACTTTGATGAGAAATGAAAATTATCGTTTTATCCACGAATCACAACTTTAAGCGCATTTTTACATCTATCGATATTTATTTCAGATTCGCAGATTAAATCAAGAATGTAATAAAATCAAAGTTGGTGTTTTTGCAAATAGCATCAAAGATTCCGGAAATAATAGAATTTGTGTATGAAGGATTTTGTATTTCAGTGAAATCTATTCTATTTTGGATTTAAATTTTAATGGGGCTTGTTCTCGCTTTTCTTTTAAACTATTTTTAATTACATTTTAGGTTATTAAACTATTCTTAATTGCATTTTAGGTTATTAAACTATTCTTAATTGCATTTTAGGTTATTAAACTATTCTTAATTTTATTAAACTATTCTTAATTGTATTTTAGGTTATTATAATAACCTAAAATAACAATATATATATATTGTTATTGATCAGCCTTATTCAGCCTATCCGTAAAAGTAATTTTGGTAAATTTTCTCATTCTTAAGGGCATGTGATGGAAAATGACGTAGGTGGTCACGTGACCTATAAGGCAATTTTTTTCCGACGTTTCACTCTTAAAATTATTGACGTATCGTTATGAAAATTGTTATACATTCATAAAATATCATCAGAATTGTCTGTTCATTAATAATTAATAATTCATTAATAGTTCGTTAATAATTCATTAATAATTCATTAATAATTTTGTCCAAAAGTTATTTTATAAAATTACGTGTTGCACTTAATTGATTTTTCAGAATTTTATAAAATTACTTTTGGACAAAATTATTAATCAATTCATACCAGACATACCATTCAGATGATATTTTATGAATGTATACCAATTTATTACGATATGTTAATTACTTTAAGAGTAAAACGGCGGAAAAAATTTGCCTTGTAAGTCACGTGACCACCTACGTCATTTTCCATCACATGCTCTTAATTTTCAGAAAATAAAATGTGTAAAAGTTCTGATATGTACACTGAAAAAATTTAAGGAAATAATTTTCCTCCAATCAATTCTTCCAAAAAATCATCCATCCAAGGGATGGATGATAAAATAATATAGTGATTGGTAAATACATAAAATTATTTAGTAAACGTATGAAATAAATTTTGCATTTTTCATTGATTATTTGAGTAATAACGTGGTGATTGAGAGTATTGTGAATGCAACTTGAACTGGAGAATAGAACAAAATATAGGATGGACAGAACACACCTTTTGATGACTCAGGAAGTGATGGGAACATCACCCAAGGCGCTTGTTACCTGATACGTGAAGATGCTACAAGCGAGTCAATTAGGAACATTGCTTTTTTAAAAATTGATCAATCACTGCATCGTTAAGAACGCATGCGCTACTGACAAAAGCAGCTGTTCCCGACACCTGGCTCCGTCGAATCACGGCGCGAGGGTGGAAGTATTGAATATTTGATAATCCCTGAAACAATCGCTCAGAATTTAATCGATTCGGCTCGAAAAAATCGCTTCCTTTTATTTCACTCCAATTAAATTCAAGCAGCAATTTTTAAAGTCCTTTTTGCATTATTGTCCTGCTTTATTCATTAAATACTATTATAGTTAAAATTTCAAAAATTTTGTAGGATCTTCATCAACATAAAGATGGTACTATGGATTTTACAGTATATGCTTTCGAATCAAATTCCAAAAGTGCAGCACTATTGACACCGAGGTACGTTTTTCTCAGTCCAAAGAAATATTTCTTAGATTTATAATTGCCCCTGTTTAAAGGAAAAGCGGATCCAAATAAGCATCATTCATCAATAACATACATACATCATCTAGCTATGGATCAACAATAGTTTCAACTTTTCAAAAAGTAGAAATATATTTTTATTTTTGTACCTCAAAACATTTTATTTCAATTTTTACTTTTGTTACTTTACTTTTGTTATTTTACTTTTGTTATTTTACTTTTGTTATTTTACTTTTGTTATTTTACTTTTGCTACTTCAATGAGAAAGTATACTTTCTCATACGCAGCTACGAATTTTAAAATGATGGAAAGAAACAATGAATATTACGGGGTGGATAAAATACAAATGTTTTCTCGATTGGTCTTATTGAAATCTTGAAACTGGAACATTATTGAATGGAGACGAGAACCCTAAGGTGATTTCATTTTGTGATCGTCGGATGGCTTCGCTTTAACTTCAGGAGACTCGTCGAACCCTTGGGATTGAAGATACATTCAAAGGTTGAAGTTCGAAGGCAGGTTTCAGGGAAGAGAAAGGTTCGGGATGAAGCGCGGGGGTGGCAAGACCTCGTAAAGGGGGTTCAACGGGCGCTGATATAAATTGAGCTAGCTATCGAGGCAAGCGGCGGGATCTACCCAAGGCCTCAAGATATATAACAGTTGCTTTCAACATCTCCCTTGAAGGATCACTTGGCCAGACTTGAATTCTTGAAAAATTTCCTCCAATCCACGCGCAATTGAAAATTTTCCACATTCCCTCACTTCTCACATGATCAGTTTAGAAATTAGTTTCTTCAGTAATTTTCTTTTCATCATTCTATCTTCTATCTTCTATCTTCTATCTTCTATCTTCTATCTTCTATCTTCTATCTTCTACCTTCTACCTTCTATCTTCTTTTCTTATCATTCTATCATTATTATGTATTCTGACTCTCAGTACCTCTATCTCTCTGAGTATAACAAAATTGATAAAAAAAATTCATAAATGATACTATCAGTTTCTGATTATAAAAATGTGACATTTAGTATCTGATTTTCAGTATTTGACAAACAGTATCAATTTCATCAATATAATTATCATCAATTTCATATATAATTATGAAATAGCAATATACTCTCTAAATTCAAATTAGTGAAAAGTCGTCCACCAATTTGAATTAGTAAGCATTTTTACTAACGTTCAGTAAACTTTCGCTAAAGCATTAGTATAAACTATTAAATCAATTGTAAATCAAATTGTACTAAATCAATTGTTAATTTTTTTAACTTTACTAAAAATTAGTTAAAATTAGCGCTATTATCTCGCTCGCTAAACTTTACCAAAAATTAGTTAAAATGCTTACTAATTCTAATTGGTGGGCGACTTTTCACTAATTCTTTAGAGAGTAATGTTTTAACTGACAAAAAATAAGGTTTGAAAAGAGAGGTTTTGATGGATTTATTAATGTACTATTACAATTATAAATTTATTTGGTAAATGAGGAAGTTGAAACTGTGAATAGGGAAGGATATGCTTCGAATTGATTTTTTAATGTATATAGATTAGTCCAAGTGGAGATAAGATATCAGAAAGGAAGAAGACTCGAGAGAATTTGGAGATCTTAGTAGTTGGTGAAAAAGTAGTCTAATGAAAATAAATACTACATAAACTTGTGGGCTGTGCATCAGCCCTGATTGATGATAGCGGTCGGGATGCTGTCAGGGGTTTGCAAGACGCATTACCAGGACCACCTACGGGCTAGTTTATGTTTCGTAACATCGATAACAAAATCTCAGTGCAGCTGTCGCCCCTTCATGATCCAGAAAGTCAATTAATGACCCAATAATTTGACGAAAAGGGTCTTTAGGTGTTTTTAAAAATTACCTAACGAAATACGTTCAATTAATTACTTCGTGGTAATAACAACAATTGCATCAACAATAGTTAGCAACAATAGAATAGCAACAACAGTAGCAAAAATTGTATCAACAACAGAATAGCAACAACAGTAGCAAAAATTGTATTAACAATAGTAGCAAAAATTGTATCAACAACAGCAGCAAAAATTGTATCAACAATAGTAGCAAAAATTGTATCAACAACACTAGTAATAATTGTATCAACAAAAACAATTGTAGGAACAACAATAGTAAAAATCGTTGTCAAAGGTTTATGTATGAAATCAGGAGCGCAAAATTAATAAATTCGTATTTTCTAAGGAAATAATTTTCAGAAAAGCACTAATTTTACTTTTTACAGAGTTGCTAGTGAAAGTGCGAAATAAAATGCACTCTTGGTATTCTCTCATGCATCGACCTCGTAAAGTTGATCCGTTTATACTTTATTATTATTTCAGGAACGCAATATTGTGGCTTAGGATGCCTGTCGTCAAATTAGCAAAAACTGCCCCTGACACTGGATATATCCTCGGTCGTATAAACCTGAGTGGTTATGGCTCGCGTCTACAAAAATGCGAGCAAGAAATGACAGAGTAAAAACAGCCAAAACATTCATAATTAGGATATTAAAACCAAACATTTCTTTCTAAATGTTGAAAATTAAATTCAAATTCAAATCGTAAATACCTTTGCAAATGGCAAAATTTTGCTCTAAATTTTGAACCAAAATCAACATCTTTTTACACATTAACATATGTCTTTTTACACATTATCTTTCTACACATCATCTTTTTACGCATTATCTTTTTACACATCATCATCTTTTTACAGATCAACATCTTCCTACACATATTTTCTTTACAATATTCTTTACAATATTCTTTACATATTTTCTTACAATAAAAAGATGTAGATTAATTAGCATGTATCGGTAACTGAAAATCCAATTTTTGGATCTTGAGAATAAAAATTTGCATCTCTCTCTCTCTTTATATTATATATTTTTTGATATTGTCATTGTTTTGCATTTTTTTGCATTGTTTTGCATTATTTTGCATTTTTTGCATTGTTTTGCATTGTTTTGCATTGTTTTGCATTGTTTTGCATTGTTTTGCATTATTTTGCATTGGTTTGCATTATTTTGCATTATTTTGCATTATTTTGCATTATTTTGCATTGTTTTGCATTATTTTGCATTATTTTGCATTATTTTGCATTATTTTGCATTGTTTTGCATTATTTTGCATTGTTTTGCATTGTTTTGCATCATTGCTATTACACTGTTATTATTAAGGAAAAAGTTGCGCACCTTGTTTATTATTTATGTGCAATGATTGGATAAAAGTGTGAGCTTTAATGTCATTGATGGGACAAGGACAGGTTAGTGTGTGTGCGTGAATAGACGCATTATGTGGAATTATTCAGGTCGAGAGAAGTCATAACAAAATGGGCGTTAGATGATGTTCCCTGGGGAAACTATGCAACACAGTTTATCCATTGAGAACCCCATTCTCATTCTCCGCACGCGGTTCATAGGATACGCAATACCCCCGTATACGCATTATGCGCGTTATATATTTTTGCAGGGCCGACGACACGTAAGAGCTAATATCGCGACCCATGCATATTTATACCGCATTAAAAAATCACCCTTCCTTAAAATGCATGGACCGTTTCGTCGCGCGGAATCGACTCGCTTTTTTACCTAAACCACTTCCGAAGACGAAACTTGACAAAAAATGCAAATAAGCCTTTAAAGATGCACAAAATCGGCAAAACGCACTATAAAGATTAATTGTCACCAAAAAGCGTCACGTTCTCTTTCGACAAACGATCTTCAGAAAACTGATTGAAAGGCTTATCAATTTCAAAAAGTTTGATCAATGTCTTTTTTATGAATTATGCGATTTTATGGATTCTTTCTGATGTTGGGATTTAAGAGACCTGAGATTTAAATTCAATGTTTATTGTGGGCAAATAGAAAATATACATACATAAATATACATATTCATTCCAGTATTCTTTTTCCACACATGTGTGGAATACTGGAATGAATAGGTATTTTAATATTAATGTTGCTCATTAGGTGAATGATGATCTTCATCGTAGAGGTGTAATATCATAAAATACTCGATTGACTCGTACAGGAGAGTTCGTTCTGTCTGGGCAAACGATCGCTAATAATTCATCGCATCCAGTTTTATGGTATCGTGAATCGAGGAACGACATCAGTTTGTTTATCGTTTACAAAACGAGGTGTAAAACACTGGAAAATGTTGCTGAACAGATGAGAATTGATTGCCGAAAACCCGCACGTCTTTATCAAAAACCAAAAGGTTTTTCCCCAAAGAAAATTTTTTCTTGTATTTGCTTCTTTGTTCTTTGCTTTCTCATAGAGCTTTGTTTCTTACTAGCTTTGTTTTTTACTATATAATAATTGTTCCTTTATTATCATTTGTCGTTTAATGAAAAAACTTGAAGTTACTACTAATAATAGAATTAAATAATTATCAATAAAATTAGTTGAGAATGTAAAAGTTGATTGAATAAAATTAGTTATTTAAGGGATAATTATAGTGAAAAGAGAGTGTGGATAGAGTGTGTGGAACGCTTCTTATGAGAAACAATAAATTAAGGAAACGATGTGGTAAGTTAATTTAACCGATGGTGTCGGATTTAGCAGGAATGACGTAATGCCATTTCTCAGGACAAGCCAATAGAGAACTGTGCTTAGCGCTTACCCTTGGAACATTGACTGGTTTGTCCCAAAGGAATGAGCGAATGACACTACTGCCATCCATCCGAGTCTCATGGGATCCTTTGAAAGCAATACTTTGCACCCATTGCAATAGACACTTCACCCATCGCATATGTGACTTTTGCTTCAACAGATTTACGACACATTTTTCCATTCAATGCGAAATCAAATACTGCCCTTTTAACTTCTACTGTCAAAAGTAGATCATTCTACTGTAAATTAAATCATCTATTCAATTTTTCTTCAAGTGTTTGATAAAGCATTTGATAACTAATGCAATTACCATTTTATAACTAATGCAATTAGCATTTTATAACTAATGCAATTAGTATTTGATAACTAATGCAATCTTTAACGCGATAATAGTTAACTTTTGCTATTTTAGTGCAACTCTGTTTCGAATATAGCTTTTTTGTGTTATTATTATTTGTTGTATAAATTTCTTAACTATAACTACAAGTCAATTCGAGAGAAAACTTTCACTTTCATGGCATTAATATGGTACTAATTCCTACACGGTTTAGAAATTTTTCCTAAAGAGTTTGTCATTCTCAAACAGTTTAGGAATGACTTAAAACGGGAAAAGATTCTCAATAGTATAAGAATGATTCTCAAACAGTTTAGAGACATGTTTCTTAAACAATCTAGGAAATATTCCCAAACAGTGTAAGAAACATTCCTCAACAGTTTAAGAAACATTCCTCAACAGTTTAAGAAACATTCCTCAACAGTTTAAGAAACATTCCTAAACAGATTAAGAAACATTCCTGAACAGTTGAAGAGTCGTTTTTAAACACTCTAAGAAACATTCGTAAACAATTGAAGAAACATTCCTAAATAGTTTAAAAAACATTCCTAATGTCGATGTCCTTACTGTTTGATTAATATTCTAACATTACTAAACAGTTGATGAAACATTTTTAAACACACTAAGAAACATTCTTAAACAGTCTAGAAGTCATTTCCAAAAACTCCAACATTTATTCCTAAACAATCTTAGAAGAATTACTAAACAGCATAAGAATCATTTCTAGCTTGTACAGCAATATTTCCTATACTGTTTGGAAATTCTTCTATACAGTTTAGAAATGATTCCTATACCACTCAAGTCCAATATTAAATTAGCATACCTTATATGTTATATCTACATTTCTTATATTTTATATCCATAGCTTACATTTTATACCCACAGCATAAATTTTACACCAGTAGCTTAAATTTTACACGAGTAGGTTAAATTTTACACGAGTAGGTTAAATTTTTCACGACTAGCTTAAATTTTACACGAGTAGCTTAAATTGTACACGTATTTTCAAATTTCACGCACAAGTACACACGAATATGGAAAGAAGTGAATTAGATCTAAACAGAAAATGACCCCTGGCCGATTTTGAAGACGGCAGATTCGAATCCATCGACAGTATAGGTCGCTTGCCATAAAATTCCGGCAGTAGTAATCGAAAGGACCCTTCAGCCTAGAAACGAGCAGTTACCTGGGGCAGTTAAGTTAAATGCCTGTTAGCGGACATTAACTACCGGCGCTATGGGTTCTATTCCGTGGACGATTGCAGTTTTAATCGGCTCTTCATTACGATTAAATTTAAATCGGCTGTATGCCGCACTCGCGGATTAATAAAGTTCATTCCGTCCAGTGAAAACAGAAAATGTCTCCTAGTGGATTAAAATATACGTAATTAAAATCGCAAAGCGCCAATACGTGATCCTGAAATAGAGCTGCTTCGTTGTACGGATGCCGAGGTTTGAAAAAAGCTTTTGTCTCGCGGCTCGATTGGCGTGATTGAGTTTTATTTGGAACGTCGAGTGCAGCCAATTAATTTCATTGAAATAGGTAATGAAATATCCGCCGTTCAATAAGGAAGAAGATACCAACCGTGTAATATCAATAAACCGATCCAATTGTCCTTCGTCCTCTTACCCCTCATTCTGTACCTTTCCAATCGCGCTTTTTAACAAAGAAGATCTCAAACTTTTAAATACGTCGGGATTGTAAATTAAATCAGTCAAAACTAATTAGATGACTTATTCTTTATTTATAGCTGTGTTGTTAATATCTTCTATTTCTTATTGTTAATTTTATTATTATTATTATTATCATTATTATTATTATTATTATTATTATTATTATTATCATCATCATCATTATTATTATTATTATTATTATTATTATTATTGTTACTATTTATTATTAATTTTATTATTATTATTATTTATTTGTGCAATATACAGGCTTACAAAGAATATTGCCGTTTTGGAAAAAAATTACATAGAACAACCAAATCTAATTAATAATTGTAATAATAATTACAGTAAGAGGATCCACTTTGGTTTTTTAAAAATTATTCATTCACGGAAAAAGCGACTAAAACAAAAACTAGTACACTGCAAAAACAGGTGTCTTATTTTAAGATGCTTAGACATAAGACGTTTAGGGTTTATTCTTGATTGACGGAAATAACGTAAGATGCTTTCTTATTGCTCCAAAATTTAAGACGCCAATAAACGTTCTAAAAATGACTATACCTAAATAATACACCTGTTTTTAATAATAAGACACCTGTTTTTGCAGTGTAAAACTGAAATAACAACAAAAAATCAAAACACCCGCAACATGAATGATTTTCGACTCACATAATTACATTTTCATAACTATCCTTTAAAATAAATCGAAATGGTGAAAAAAATAAATTAAACACAAAGGGAGTCTAACACTAAAAAAATTTATACGAGAAATGTCACTACAAAAAATACAAAAAAACCATTCATTCATTTCCTTGAGAGATAATTTCACGAATGGATTCATTGAATTTACAGTGAAGCGTGCTATCGAAAATTAAATATTGGCCTGAATTATTAAATTCCGTTTGTAAAAGCAGGATCCGAGTAAATTTAAAAGTTTAATGAGAGAAGGGTATTTCTGAAATAAATGTTACATTCTCTGGTTGTGCAGAGAAAGAATGGTTGTAGATTTCATGGAATTGTGCTAGTGCTGCAAATTTGATCAAAAATGAAAATTGCATTTTTTAAAAGGGTTCCTCGTGCCTCCGAAATATTCAGAGTGCCGAGTGCCGCCATGCCATGGCAAAGGCGAGGAATCTTTGGTAGCGCCGTGACGCTCGATAGCAACGCGGGACATGAGCGCGCCGGCGCCGGCGCCGCCGCCTTCCTCGCAAGCCATTGGTGCACATTTCCTATCAGAGAGCCCCTCGACGTTCGTGAGACACTCGTCGTTACCCTGGAAACCTGCCAACGGCTTCCTGGCGTTTCTACCTTCGCTCCGACCTTCCATCCATCCATTTCTGCACCCTTTTTGTTTTTTCGTCCTTCTCTCTCTCTCTCTCTCTCTCTCTCTCTCTCTATCCTTCTCTTGCTCTTGTCCCAGTAACGTAACCAACAGAAAATGTGATTTTTTAAAATTAAGCTATTCCAACTTAATTTAACTTGGAAAAAGTCTCCCAGCATTCCCTCCTTCTTGAGAAAGTAAAATTATTCAATATTCTCGTGTAAAATACAGATGTTTATTAATAATTATTTATTGAATATTGTTACTTGTTGAATTAATAATATAACTGATACACCAGCCTTTCAAAAATACTGGAATCAATGTTAAGGATAAATAGTGGAAATAATCTGTCCGTGTACAAATTTCTCTACGTTTTATATTACAGTAGAATTCTAATTATCCGGATCAATTGGGACCAGACAATCGGAAATCCGGATAATCGGAATTGACATAAAAACTTATATATTTTTAGAAATAAAACATAAATAAAGGTTTTAAAATCACTTTACTTACCCTGCAATGAATTAAGAATGATTAAATTTAAAATTTGGTTGAAAAAAATAATTTTTTTTATAACATTTCTGTCAATGTAAGTTGCATTAATGACGGAAATTGCTACTTCTTTCTACTGGGGACTTATAAGATGAAGGGAAATCTAGGAAGCTCCTACAAAAATCCTATTGATATTTTTTCACGTGTATAGTATTACAAAAAGTACTAAATTGCAGTGTAATAGCTAGTATAGTAATTGGTACAATAGCTAATATAGTGCTTGATTCACTAGCTAGTATAGTGCTTGATTCACTAGCTAGTATAGTACTTGGTACAATAGCTAGTATAGTATGTAGTACAATAGCTATTATAGTATTTAGTACAATAGCTAGTATAGTATTTAGTACATTAGCTAATATAGTATTTAGTACAATAGCTAATATAGTCCTCACTAGAATATGGATAATATAGTTCCTACTAGAATAGCTAGTATAGTACTTAGTGCAATAGCTAGTATAGTATTTAGTGCTATCTCTTGTATAGTACTTAGTGCAATTGCTAATATAGTACCTAAATTAGAATAGGTAGTATAGTATTTATTGCAATAGCGAGTATAATATACTTAATACAATAACCAGCATAAAACTTAGTGCAACATTTAGTACAGTATTTAGTACAATAGTTAATATAGTACCTATTAGAATATCTAGTAGAGTACTTATATCAATATCTTTTATAATACTTATTGCAAAATCTTGTATAGTACTTAATACAATAGCTAATATAGTACCTACCAAAATACTAGTATAGTACTTAGTACAATAGCTAGTATAGTACTTAGTACAATAGCTAGTATAGTACTTAGTACAATAGCTAGTATACTACTTAGTGCAATAGCAAGTATAGTACTTAGTGCAATAGCCAGTATAGTACTTAGTGTAATAGCCAGTATAGTACAATGGTTAGTAAAATATTTAGTACAATATATAGTATAGTTTTTTCTACAAGAAAACCGCTAAAAAATATGCAAAAATGATGGCGAACCAAAATGAAATTTTAAACACTTTTTTTAAATAATTGCAAGAGAAATCTTTCATGGGGTGTTTGGGGCTATTTATTCTATTGAGGAGATATCCGGCATTATTTTTCATCGTTCAGGAGGTGTTCAAAGGTATTTATCATATTTAATACTAATAATAATTAATTAATCACATTTAAAGTTTAATTATCCTATTTTAATTATCTAATTATATCTAATTTAATTATCATATTTAAGGGCTGTTTTGGGGTACATATCCTTCTGAGGATGTAAATTTAAAAATTTTTTAAATCAGAACTTAAGGAGACTACCTACTAATTTGATCTACTCATTTCGAGTTTATGTAAAAATGACTAACTTTTTTGACAGTAATGAATCGGTATTAACAATAATAGAAATTCTCATTTAGGAACTCATTTTAATTGGAATACAAAAGAAAACTCTCGAGTTAATTTTCGTCAATTGTTTATAACCACAATTTCATATTTTTTCAATAATTTCATCAAGTTCCAATAACTTTATTATGTTTCAATAACTTCATTAGGTTTCACTAATAAATTAATTAAGTTTCATTAATTTCACAAATTTCCAGTAATTCTTCAATTTATAAGTAATTTAATAATTTAATAACTCTAGTATAATAATTTCATTTGAGTCTACAAGGTAGAATTTTTCTGTAATGATTAATTAATTTCATGTAAATTTAATTAAGCTTTAAAATAAATGATACAATAAAAGAAACAACTTTCAACTCCATTGAGTTAGAAACGAATTTTTAATATTAATTTTTAATATAGATTATAAGTTATTTAATGCAATTTCGTTTTGTCATTTCGGGAAAATTGGAGAAATAAGAATTCGAAAATCAATAATTTTTAATAATGGAAAATAGGAGTTTTAAATAAATTTAAACAATTTATATAGGTATATATATTATATATATTATATATTATATATATTATATATTATATATATTATATATTATATATATATATATATGATATATATATATATATATATATATATATGTAAAAACAAATTGAAAAAAATTAAAAAAATTGAAATAATTTTAAATAGATGTAAACAAATTAGAAATAAATTGAATTTAAATAAATAATAATCTTTAAATTAAACTGCTGCAGCTTTTGTTTCTGCACTAAGCAAAAAAAGTGTGCAAGAATGTGGAATATCAAGTTCTCTAAAATTGGAAACACAACTATGTTTTTGAGATCCTGTGTCTGGAAAATTGAATCAAACCCTCTTCATAAGTCTGCTACCCTCTCTAATTTGAAAACTCTGTTACACTTCTGAGTCGCCCTTGTCACAAACTCCCCTTAACTTTTTTTCTCTCATCCTCTTTTTTATTTTCTTCCTTTGTCCTCTTTTCCTCTTTTTTGCCTTTTTCTCTTTACTCGTTTCATTTTTCCTCTCCCCAGATTCTTTTTCCTCTTTTTTAATTCTTTGTATCTCTCTATTTTTGTAACGTTTCTATTCTTTTTTTATTATTATCTACCAACTTGATTATTCAGTTTATTTACTTTTCTTATTTTATTTGCATAGATTATATTTGCATGAAATTCTTATACATAATATTAATGCAAGAATATTTCAAAAATGAAAATAGAAAAATTGTTTCAAAATTCTATTCACGTTTAAGTTGTTTAATTTTCGTCTAAAAGATTTTCCTTTTGATTTCTTTATCGAAAGATGTTTTCCTTTTAAAGAAATTCTATGAAAAATTAAACCTTCGAATCACGTTTTTAATTAAAATCTTAAACACACTAGATTTGATGCATGGAAGACCTGGAAATTGAAATTTCCTTTTATGACAGATGGAAGAAAGTATCTACTTGCATTATCTTTTTATACTTATAAGTGCTGAAGGATAAATAATTGAAATCCGGGAGTTATAAAATGGTAATTAATGGGATAAATATAAATACATCTCACAATGAAGGATCATTCAGTTTTTTTAAAATATACTTTTTTATTTAAAGTCCGCCACAAGCACTTGTCTAACTCATCAACTGATATCCACATTCGAGGAAATTTAAACTTTAATGTCTATTTAATATTCCAAAAGGTTCATTTTCATATCAGTCTTATACCATCCGAATAACATTACTGAATCGCTCATTCTGACTTTCATCACAATTATTGTCACTTTAAGCGTCCTTTATATTTATTTCTGTATTCTATTCCGCCTCTCATTCGCTGAATTACAAAACATTTAAATAACTCGTATTTATTTGTAATCGTATTTTTAACTTGCGCAATTTTTTTTTGTAATATTATAACTGAATAAAAGTTACGATACAATAGCTTTAATTCTGTTGTATTGTTAATATGAAAGTATTAACATTAATATGAAAGTATTAACATTAATATGAAAGTATACTTTCATATTAACAGTACAACAGAATTAAAGATAATAAATTAAACAATGTATAAAAAATGTTGCTTTTTGGGAAAAAGTACAAAAGGAAAATGACGAATAAGGAAGAGTTTTATTATTCTATGATAAAAAAATCAAAATGTTTTCAGTTCCATTAAATTAAAGATTTTCCAAGTATTTCTGTCCACTTTAACCGACACTGCTGTTTGATATGCAGTCGGCGCACGGCTTGACTGACGCTTGAAGTTGCGAATAAAAATTTTATGAAATTCTATTAGCCACAGTTTTCGTCGACGTTTTACCGAGAAGATGAAAAAAAGCCTTTCATGAATGAGCCACACGGGAGTCAAAACTACGCACAGAAAATAACAATATCCTTTAAATTTTTCCTTTAGTGTCATCAAGATTTTTCATCGATCGTACAATATTATTTAAACATTGTACACTGAGAGAACGATATGTTTGATTCAAACATAATATGTTTGATTTAAACTTATTTTCACTTTGTTATACAGTCAAACATATTTAAGTTTAAT
>WNHD01002899.1:0-13840 GCA_011057455.1 Ganaspis sp. Gsp50
CTGAACTTTACAGGCGCCTAGCTGAAGAGCACATGAGCTGGACCACGTCCGCGCGACCCCCTCCAGATCCACTTCGGATTTGGTAACCCTAGTGCCATCCATCCATCAGCAAAGGGAGAACACCTTGGATTGGGGGTGTCGTTGGTCAGACCAGACAGACACCAATCCATCAACCGCAAGCTCGATAACAAGACTACTTCCCTCAGCGCCGGCACCTCCAGAAGAGATTCCCCGCAGGAGGGAGTGTCCGGAACCCTCCCCGTACCAAGTCCTCACCTTGGCTTGAATGGTTAGCCCCCGCTCTGGAAACCGACTGAACGGACCCTCACAGGTAGCTAGTGTTAGGGCCGGATCCAGAGAGCCTGACTTAACAGGATCCAGGCCAACCAACTAACCCAACCTCACCAATGAGATTCGATGAGACCGGGATTGAGCCAAACAGCTCGCCTCGACGATGCGGCCAAAGGACAAGCGCCTGGCCGGCCCTAAGCCCCCTCACCACGACAAGGTGACACCATGAGGAGGTTATATACGTTAGTCGATTTGCTTTTTACTTCTAAACATGTTTTTTGAAGTAGCTACAATCCAAAAATGATAATTTTAAAGTTAAATGCAATTTTAAATTACAAAAATAACCAAATATTATCATTTATTCTATAAATTCTTGGCTAAATATGTACTTTATATGAATCAATTGATTCGTTGTTTAATTCAGACAATTTTTTCAAGAGGAACTGCCATTAAAAAAGCTAATTCTTTAAAGTTATATCATTATTTTAAATCTCAAAAATAAAAGAAAATTGTTATTCACTTCATCAAGTTTTGGTCAAACAAATACTTCATATAGGTGAATCGATTCTTCTCAATGCAAGGGATGACATTTTTTTATTTATTACCTCAATTTTTATAAAAAAACAAAATTTTATGTAAAAAAACAGTATTTTTTGAAGAAAAAATGTTCTAAAAATAATTTCATTGAGAAAGTCTAAAAATCCTTACATACAAATCTTAATATTCAAGCGTATGAAAACTCCACAAAATTTTATTTAAATCGGTCAAAACGTTTTTGAGATATTTTGGTGATAAAAATATTATAGAATCTTATTTTAAATGTAAAAAATGATAGAAAGTTGTTATTTACTCAACCAAATCTTGGTAAAATGTAGACATTCTATAGGTCAATCGATTCGCCTTGATGCAAGGAATACAATTTTGTCTGTAGTTACTTCAAATTTCAAGTAGAGAAAAAATTTTATGCAAAATATTTAAAAAATCTAATTACTTTCTTGCTTAGTGTCGTAAATGTTGTTTAAAAATTGAAAATTAAGTATTTAACGTATTAAACTAAGCGGATGAAATTCTATAAACATATGTTTCTAATCGAAGGATAAATAACGAGTAAGTATTTGACAAAGGTACAATGGGAAAATGTACGAAGAGGTGAGATTTTTATTTGAAAAGAAATTATTTGTTGAATATAGAACATATGGTTTTTTAAACTTTTATGTTAATATATTATAGCCAATTCTTTTATTTTTGAATTAATTTTTAATGTTAATTAATAGAAAGGTTAATTTAATAGTAAGGTTAATTTAATACAAAGGTTATAGAATAGCTTAAGATTTAAATTAAGCGTCAAGTTATTTTTGGCGAAATAATCGGGAAAATAACTAAACCCGAATTTACAGAAATTATGACTTTATTTTTAGCTTACTTTGATTCTAATCTTTTAAATATTATGCCAAGCTAAACTCAATTAATTTAATATTACGCGGGGAGCGTCGGGGAAAGGAGGAGCATGAAATTCAATACAACACTGATTGGAGAACATGGGAAAATACAACACTTCTTTTATTAAAATTATTATCGTAGAAATTATATGGCCTGAGTAGGCGAATTCGGGCTAAAGGCCCGAATTAACTGTTCGAATAGGTTGAATGATAAAAATTTAATCACTGTTCAATCATGTCTTTAGTCACAAAAAGGATATTTATAATAAAAAGGCAAGTTACCTGGATGAACACCAAAACGAGTGTGTTCTCACGAAGCACACCAAGAAGAGAGTGACACGGCTCGGAAAAGAGTCTGCTTCGTCATCAAACGGCGATAAAATCACCGTGTTGAATATTGTCACTTTCACTGTTACCGACCGCTGGCGTAATATTTCAGTTGATCGGTGGTCGGCGGATTACTTTGATGGTAAAGACGGCAACTCTGTTGTCTACAGTTTAAAGTGGCGCCGACTGTGAATTTGACAGTTTGCAGACACCGCACCGGTCAGCAGCTGACGTTATCTCTGGTACTCATGTGAAAATCGGGACTCACATCCGATATCCGAGTACCAGAGCGATGATCCCACGAAGTCCCAGGAAGAGACGTCATCGGAGAAGTCAACAGAAGGTGCGTAGGGGAGTAATCTCGCCTCTCAGGACGAAGATGTTTCAGTGCGTGTATCGAACCGGATATTTTAAGCCGTTTCTTGTCCGTTTTATTATCTGGTTCTATCCGTTCTTAATCTGTCATCTAAAACTGAAATTAAATTTTTATTTAAGTTTAGAAATGTTTTTATAGCGTTATGTACGAATCTTATGTGCCATACAAAAATGAAATTCCAGTCAAACGTTTCATATATGGTTTCATCCGTAATTTGTACGTTCTAATCCGAAAATCATCTGTTCATCTTCTGGTTATTATACGTTTTTAAACCGAATTCTATACGTTCGTGCTGGAAAATTTACACGCTTTTTGTGTCCGGTTTCTATCGGAAATTTTTACCAGGGATGTTTTGTATATTTTTAGGAACTTCTTGCGAGTGCAAACAAAGTCGTACATGAAATATTTGTTAGATTCGAAAACAAGTCAAATGAAACTGTTTTTACTGGTTGGGTGTCATGTACATATAATTTTTTTTAATTTATTATTATCAATATTTTATCAAATACAAATGTTTTTATTTTTCAGAAAGTAATACAACGCTTGGGTAGAGCACAATAATATTGTTCACTTTGTATGAACACAACGAACTATTTATAACAGATGGTGCGAGAAAATTGCTTGTCCATACTTTTATAAATAAAAAAAAAGGAATTATTGAAAAATTATTCTAGAGGCAACCTTCTTGATGACTAGAGGAATGTATTTATTTTTATTATTGCTCAAAATTATTTACCACAGAATTGCTACAAAGGTTAGGGAACTTAGGGAAATTAAAAACATTTTGTGTAAAATTGAGTTTGACTCAATATTAATTTTCAGCAACTGAAGCACGTAAATTAAGTTTTCTGAAAACTAATTCAGATAATAAAGAAAAATTAAAACAATTTTGGAGGGATACACACAACTGTCAAAAAATATTTTGCTTTTAGAGAAAAAATGAGTTGAAGATTATTTTAATCAATTTAAATCTTAAAAAGGGCAGTTGGGCAGTGACTTGGTGAATTTTTTCATTTTCTTGTCAAATTATTATTGTGATACTTTTTCGTTAATATTGTTCTATTGATTTTTCTATGTATTTTAGATTCGACTAGATTCTGAATTTGAAATGTAATTCCATTTAAAACTGTACCTATACAAATTAAAAGAAATGACAAATTAAATGACTTACAAGAGTTTGCTCATTTGCCACCATATTCTGCGGGAATAAGTATGCGAACAATAAAGTGGATTCAATACTTAGGTAGCAACAAATATCTTGTATTGTGTTTTTTATCATTTCTGTATTCTGGAGTACTTGCAGATTATATTATGTTTGTACTCATATTTGTAAAAACAATTAATGTCCCATGTGGAAAAAGCCCAGTTCGCGCCCACATGACACCGGGACCCGTGTGAAGCATGAGGAGCGATCCATGAGAGCAAATCCATGCGGGCGCTTGCACTGGCCCTCATGGATTTGCCCTCACGAAAAGCTGAAAAATTCATGAGGGCAAACGTAGGGGCCCTCATGACACGGCCCTCACGAAAAATTAGAAAATTCATGAGGGCAAACGCATGGCACGACGCGACCCTCACAATCACTTTGGAAAAATTCCAAAGCCTGAAATCTAATTTCTTTTTAATCTTAAAAATTATTTATAATAGTTTAAAACAATACGGAAAATGATTATTTAAGAAAACTGAGCTCTATTATTTCTCTTAATTTACCGTATTTTAAAAGAAGCTCAGTTGTTCAAATTACTTTTACATCTTTCATAAGAACTTCAAGGGCCACCAATAGATCAGTTGGCAAGGTACTTGACTTTCGTGCCAAGGGTTCCGGGATCGAGTCCGTCGAGCGTAGATTTTAAAAATATTAGTATAATAAATATAAGTGTAAAAAAAAATGTAAAAATCGTCAATTAATTTTTTTTTGCTTTTGTAGTAACAATAACATTGTTTAATTAAGAAAAATTAACAATAAACAATACAAAAAGTAATAATAAACATTTTTTTGGTGAGGGCAAAGACGAGGGCGGGCAGGGGCAAACGTGAGGGCTACACTGAAAAAAATATTTACTTGGTACTACAGTCAGCCCTCCCAATAAACCCCCTCTTGATAGACCTGCTTCTCCAGTTTGCTGAGTGAGCTATTTCCCCCACTACTATGCTTAACCGGCACCGGGTTTATTCGGAAACGCTGTGGAGAATAGTCAGCGCAGCGGAGAGGTCGAAAGTGGGGGATCCCGAGTTCTTGGAAAAGCATTGCCCCTTTTCGCTATGCCCGGGTTTATCGGGTGGGCTGATTGTACCATAATTATAGGAGAATCGACCATAATGTATTGCTGATATTGACACAGCAATACAGTATTTGTGGATTAGCAATACGACTGTTAGTTGTTCACTTCATATTCTTACAACTGTCAAAAATATTTATGGTTAAAGCACATTAAGACTGTCACACCGATGCAGTATGGGAGAATCACGAATCCAGTATTCTCACTCTTAAAAAAACTGTCAGCTATATTGATATATTCAATATAATAACATTATTTTTTTCAATGTACATTTAATTATTTTTAATTACATTTTAATTATTTTTGCTAAGAGAAGCTTTCTAGAAAGAAAATTATTGAGCAGTTGGAGACAATAAATACATTTTAATAACTGAAAAAATTCCAAAAGCTTGCCCCACTTCCACATTTTAAAAGTTCTTAATTAGAGTCTTTATACATTCTGCTATAGTTACTGCGTTTCTTAGTTAAAACTTTTCAAAGTCGAATCTCAGAGCAATTCTTGGTCTTTATGCATAATGCAGAAGTTATTTAAAGAATTAACACTGCTTGTGCCTTCTTCCGTAGAGAGATACACAAACTGTTTTGAATTTTTCACCATTACGTGAATTCTAAAAATATTTCTAACCCTTGCGTGTCTAATCAAAATGTTTTTTCCCAATCTCCTTTTCTCATTTCCACGATTTTCGTTAAATAGAATCATTAACCACGGTCTTGCGTTTTCTTGCTAAAGTAAATTTTAAACAATCATTTTGAATTTCGAAAATAATATTTTGAGATTCACGTTAGAAATCTCAACTAGAATTTAAAGCTATAAGTTTCAGGCACGATAAATTAATATTTTTAAGAAATTTCACGAAGAAAAATTGCATTTCAAATCTACCTAACATCGTTACACAAAATTTACTTTGTATTGATTAAAGTAAAAATTAGATTACTTGACTGTAATATGCCGACGAAAGTTTGAGGTTAGGTTTACTTCGATTCAACTTGAAATCCGATTGGCTTTTGCTTCCGCATGCTCATTATTGAAATCTGTTAATTAATTCAACATATCACGAGCTGTCATTTTCGCGCGTTTTTAACTGTCGTGTAGAACCACCTTAAAAGGTATCTCTGCAATGGGAAAATAGTCTTGACCGATACGCTGCGCAGTTTCCGTTTTAATGTATAGAAAATGGATTTTGTGTTGTTTTTGCGTCAAGCTTTCTATAAGACAGAAATAATATTTATTTAACACGTGTATAAAAAGTCCCACTTTTGTTGCAAGGAAAACGTGTCAGAAAGCGCATTTTATAAGCAAGGATACTACAAATACTGCCACGCATGCGCAGATAACGCCCAGTACTTTTATTTCACACTTTACTTTATTTCATACTTTTATTCCACTCTAGTTATTTAGAACAACCAATCAGAACTAAGGAATAACTATTTCTAGCAGAAGCACATTTTGTGATACGCCATCTATCGGAAGAACACTAATTTGAGAGCAGTATACGTGAGAAAACAGCCCACACGCCATTTCCACAGTTTTCTCGTTTTCGTTTCTAAAAATCGTGCTCAAAATGGGAGAAAGTAGTTCTAATGTAGACCCATTAACTATTCGCGAAGCAGCAAGAGTAGTAACCGAAAATTTACTACCTCATAAATCAAAAGAAGTGTACAAATCGTGTTTCAATCAATTTGTGGCATGGCAACGTACACAAAACACTACTTCCAATTCTGAGGATACAATGTTGGTTTATTTCTCAGAATTATCAAAAAAATTTAAACCTTCAATCTTATGGCCCAAGTACTCCATGTTAAGAAGTACTTTCTTGAATAATTGCCATGTCGATATCAGCAAATATAAGCAGTTGGCTGCTTTTCTGTCGAAGAACAGCAAAGGATTCCAGAGCACAAAATCGAAGACTTTTGAATCAGCTGACGTCAAGAAATTTTTAGAAGAGGCTCCAGACAAGGAATATCTAGCTATGAAGATATTTAATTATCAATTATGATAGAATAGTGATAATAATAAATTTTTAATATCTTGAGTGCAGACATAACCTATAAAACGTAAATACTTTAAAAATATTTATTTAAAAATTACAAAGATTTTATTTTGCCCTTACTTTTTATAAAATTGAATAAATAACTAATAAAACACTATTGAAGTAAATAAACTTTTGTTTTTTATTTTTTTCGTAAGAGGAGAAAACGTGGTGAACTTGTGTATCAAAAATTTCATTTCAATTTCAGGTCGTGGCGATACTAGGGATCGCGGGCGCATGCAGGAGGGAAGAATTAAAAAAAATAAAGATGCAAGATATTAAACACCATGAAGATTTTGCTCTCATATCGATTCCGGATACAAAAAATTATGTTCCACGAAAATTTGTCGTGGAGGGAGAATTTTATAAAATTTTCAAAAAGTATGAAGCACTGCGACCAACAAATTGTGTTTCCGATCAATTCTTCTTGTGTCTCCGGGATGGAAAATGCACTCAACAAGTAATTGGCATAAAATCCGTGCCCAAAAAGGTAGCTGAATTTCTCCAACTTGAGGAACCTGAAAGATACACGGGACACTCTTTTCGTCGAACTTCGGCAACGATAGTAGCTGACTCTGGAGCTGACCTGTTAACCTTAAAGCGCCACGGTGGGTGGAAATCGGGCAAGGTTGCCATGGGATATGTAAAAGAATCGGTTTTAAATAAAAAAAATTCGCAAGCAGATAAGTAACTGCATCAACCTGGATAAATCCAATTCATTAACATCTCCAACTGCATTTAATAAACCTGAAGAAAACGCTCAATGCTGCTCTACAGAAAAAGAGAATTCATCACATCAGTCAAACTTTCTTGTTAATGAAAGAATTTCCGTGAATATGACTAACTATCAAGTTACTGTCAATGTCACGAAAGAGAAATAGAGTTGAAGATGTCGACGTTAAGAGAAAATTAATCTCATAATTTAAACACAAAGTTTTAATTCTTGTTTAAAAAGAGGAAATTATAATTCTATGTTTTAAGTGTAAGCAAAATTTAAAGGTCTTACCAAAAAAGCTCTTGTTTATTACTCAAAAAGAGGTTTATTTTCGATCGAAATAATTTTTTGACAAAAAAGGAAAAAGTTATTTTTTATTTCTTGTTTTATTAAATTAAATATTTAAAGTTTTTTCTCATAAATAATGCCTTACTTTTATCTTTAGTAAAACCATAGTTTTAAGAGAAAGCTGATCTCAATTTAGCATTTAACTCCTTTATTCTAATTTTAAGAAAGAAAATTATAACTATTCGTTTTCTGTTTATGTAAAGTTTAAATGTATTTAAAAAACGTATAATTTCGTACGTGCAGTGAAAAAAGTTGTATGTTTAATTATTTCTGATTTTATTGAATAAATGTTCAAAGGTTTTATAAAATATCTTTAAAGTCTTTTTATTGTTAAGGGGGGCTTCGCCCCCCTAATCCCCCGAACCTCCCTTGATGCCATCCACTACCATGCGTATACAGTCACGATAGACTTTTTATACATTTGTTAAATAAAGCAGTATACGATACTCATGCTCGAAAGCTGCGTTAATAGAAAGGCGACGTTATTGCGTCACTCACCTTCAGCTCGTACAACAGGCACCACTCGTTTCCGCCTTGTGTTGCCTGTTGTATTCGCTTCCGGTTCGTGGCGCTAACGTCGCCTTTCTATAAACTCCGCTTTCGCGCACTTGTATCGTAAAGTACTATTTTATCATAGTCGCACCCTAAACACAAGTTTACGTAAGATTAGCGATGCTTTAATGCTTCGTTTAATGTAATAGGTTTTTAATGAAATTTATTCGAAATCTGTTTGGCTGACGCTACTTTATAGTACAGTCATGGTGTCTCATCGTCGAATAATCGCACATAACCTCATGTTTAGGGTGCGAATGACAAAAAATTATACGTGATACGACCCAATGTGAAAAAAACAATTGGCGCGGTAGCGAACCAGTACTCGCCGGTATTGTATAAATTCGGCATCTTACAGTACATCGGTACCAGCGTCCGTTTAAACGGACGAATTTTTTTCCTTGAAAAAGAGGAAAACTTCCTTCCTTTCCCACGTCAAACGATCTGCTGGCGGGACACCAGCAAGGACCTGCGCAGCACTCGTTGATAGCGTCCTATAAGCAGAGATGATACTCAATGTTATACATCTCTACGCGGACAGTATCTCCTAAAAGATGGTTTCATTTCTGTCGGTTCTGAGAGAGGGAGCCCACACTGCTGCTGCGTACAGCAGCTTTGACAGGACAACACTTGCCATCAGTCTCCTTTTATTCTTCCTGGCGATAGAAGTTTAACCTCCCATCTAACTCCACATCCAGATATTTTATCTGTTTCCTCCATTTGACCTCGAATTCGTCTATCACGGTTCGTGGAACTTCGTATCCACGTCTGTCTGTGACCAGCAAAGACTCGGTCTTTTCCAAGGCCATTTAAAGGTCTTTGGCATCCAGCCAGCTTTTCATTATACGCAGACCTTCGTTCACGAGTACTCCAAGAGCTTCTGCAGTATCAGCCACACATACGAACAACGCGTCGTCCGCAAAGCCGATGATTACCGCTCCTTCGGGTAGGACCATTCGTAAGAAGTCATCGTAAGATATATTCCACACAAATGGTCCCAAATTTGAACTTTGAGGGGCTCCACGCAGCGTCTCTTCTTTGAGAGTGCAGGTGCCTCCTTCATAAATGACCCACCTTTCACTAAGATAATTATCCATTATCCGCAACAGGTAGGGTGGTATTCCTTTATTTCACATCGACTGGATGAAATCTTTCCATCGAGCGGAATTGAACGCGTTGCGTATATCTATGGTAAACAACACGCAGAAACTCTTTTCTTCCCTGGTCCCAATTTGTTTTCCCATCTCTGGCTATGTCCACTACCGCTTGAATGGCGTCAACTGTGGACCGGCCTTTTCGCAAACAAAATTTGTAATCTGATAAGACTATTCTTGCCGGCTAAGTTATTTTGCATTCTTTGCAGAACCATGTCCTCTAGAAGTTTGCTCATCGTATCTTACAGGCATATAGGCCTGTATGATGAGACTTTATCTAGAGGTTTGTCTTCTTTCCTTAGGAGGACTAGCCTCTGTCGTTTTCAGTCACGGAAAAACTCTTCACTTTTTAGACAAAGTTTGAAGCTGTCTAGCAAAATCTGGAGTGAAGTAATGATCACCTATTTTAGGATCTCGTTACTTATTCCATCGATTCCAAGCGCCTTGCCTGACGTCAATCTTTTGCTTGCACATTATTATTATTATTATTTTTTTTCTTTGAAGTTTGGGAAAATGCAGTAGGCACCATAGGACTACCCACTAAACCCGTCTCCTCCAACTCGTGTATTTGTCTTCCTGCGGAACTGCTTGCATGGCTCTAGAATTTACAGAAAGACAACCCGCTTGAACCTTGGAATCCCCCGAGTGAACGCAGACCAGACCGTCCAGTCGCGGATCCGCCGAGTACCTAAGTCTCCGGCGGAACTACGACCCTGAGCGCCAGAATCTTCCTGTCCATATCTATTACCTTACCTGCGCCTAAGCGCCTCTCGTGTCGTGCCGCCTCCAGAGCCTTTCGCAAGGCAGCGCATTTCCCGAGCCCGAGATGTAATCGCAGGCTGTTTCTTCGTTTTCGCTGCACAAAAAGCAGCGAGATTGTTTACTACAACTGGCTACGGTGTGGCCAGTTTCACCACATTTAAAGCACGCGGTAGATCTGTCCACACCGCTGCATTGTACTGCCTTATGCCCGAAATCCAGGCACCGGTGACATCTGATCACCGCAAGGCGTTTCCTTACGCAGAAACTAAGGAAGCCGACCTTGACATGCCCAGGGCGCTACAAAATTGCTGCTTCTCGGCGGGTTACGGTGACCACCGCCAATTTCTGATATCGTTTGTTTGCTGCTAGCAGCCACACCGTTCTGATTACTTTCGAAGACCATTTCGCCTACTGTCTCTGCCACCTTCGCTGTGAAAACCTCCTCTTTGAATCTCCTCTCAATGTTAGAAGGAGGTCTCCTTTTTGCGTGGGCCTCACATCTACCACCTCTGACTCGCACAGCTCAGGCTTTATTCTTTTCTAAGTTTGCTGATGACAGACACACACGTCTGACCTTCGTCAACCCTTATTAGTTTAGTTTGCTTCCTTTGCCTCGAAATTTTCACCGTGGTCCTCGGATCGGTAGAGGAGGCCGACATTTTTACACCTGGTGCTGCTGGAATTATTGGAACCTTTGCTTTGTCCGCAAAGGTCCCATCCGTTTTCGGCTTCTTTGGCCGCTCTTTCATAAAAGGGCTATCCTCCTTCCTTTTTTGGCATTCAAGGACAACCTGCCTAATCTGGCGCGTTTGAATGCCGCCTCTCCACTTTTCTTGCAGTTGGCGAGCTTCTTCTACGTAAACCAGACCTTGGTCGAAAATTTTATCGACCAAATCTGCCTCTGTGTGTTTGCTGAGTGTTGCTGTGACCATCTCTGGACAGTTTTTAAAACCTTCTTTTATGATCAATAAGACATTTGGCTGCTTCAAGCACGCCTTCAGCATCTCGCTTACCTTGTCTCCGATCTTTGCCAAGCCTTCATACTCCTTCTTTTCTCAGAGCTCTACAATACTCCCGATCTTCACGACAACCGTCTAAATCCTTAGCAGTATCATTGCTACAGACGCTTTTATCACTTTATCTTTTATCACAGGCAGAGATGATACGCAATGTTATACATCTCTGCGCAGACAGTATCTTCTGACAGATGGTTTCATTTCTGTCGGTTCTAAGAGAGAGAGCTTACTCTGCTGCCGCGTACAGCAGCTTTGACAGGGCAACACCCACCATCATCCTCCTTTTATTCTCTCTTGACCCGCCAAAGTTTGGCATGAACCGCGTCAATTGAGCCGCACATTCGGTGGCCTTGTTTGACGCCATAGTTATGTGGCGATAGAAGTTTAACCTCCTATTCCACACGAAGATATTTGATCTCTTTTCTACACTTGACCTTGAATTCGTCTATCATGATTCGTAAGACTTCGTATCCATGTCTGCCTGTGACCCACCTGTAGCAAAGATAATTATCCATTATCCGCAACAGGTAGGGTGGTATTCCTCTGTTTCTCATCGACTGGATGAGATCTTCCAATCGAGCGGAATTGAACGCGTTGCGTGTGTCTATAGCAACAATTCTTGGCAGAACCTTGTCCTCTAGTAGTTTGCCCATAGTATCTAACAAGCATATAGGCCTGTATGATAAGACTTTATCTAGAGGTTTGTCACCTTTCCTTAGGAGGACTAGCCTCTGTCTTTTTCCAGTTACGGAAAAACTTTCTACTTTTTAGATTAAGATTGAGGCTGTCTAACAAAATCTGGGGTGATGTAACGATCACCTGTTTAAGGATCTCTTTACTTATCCCATCGATTCCTTGCGCCTTGCCTGACTTCAATCTTTTTCTTGCACTGTCTAGTTCTGCAAGAGTGAAGAGTTCATCCTCACCGACTTGACAGGAATTTCAGTCTGTCCTAAGCCACGGTTTCGCAGGAGGAAACAGATCTTTTATTATGTTTCTGACCCAATCGGAATTGTCCAGGCCTCCTTATATGCTTCTTTTAGCAAAGGATCTCCCTTAGAACGGGTGTATTTCCTTCTTGCCTTGAAGATGCCTTTCGTAAGAAGGCCAACGCATCTGACCACCAGTGCAAGGAGCGTTTTCTGGCAGAGGTGTCTCTACGACTCGGCATTGACGCGACGCAGACGGCGGTAATCATACTCCTTACCGAATGCACCTCTTTGGATAAGAATAAGAATGGGATAAGAATGGCCTCTTATCCCATTCTAACTTTTCTAACTTTTAGAGTTTCTTCGTATTCCACGAGAGGCTTTCTCGGCTAGGAAAATTCTGTCTTACGCCTCTTCGTGTGTCTCCCACTGATACTGAAAACTCGACATACTGGTGATCGCTTGCGATATATTTCTCAGAGACCCGCTAGTCGATTGTGCGGCTGTATAAGAAAGACGATACAATTGTTAGATCTAAAACAGAAATTAATGAATAGCCTAGTAAATCACCTACTGAAAATTCCTATATGGGAACCTACGCAAGATCTTGTGTGGGAAAACTTGTGGAATCTTCCATGGGATTCTTAACATTTTTACTTATAAGACAAAGCTTATGAGTTAAAACGTACCTCTTCTTGTAAGAATACATGTTTTACTTATAGAAAAATCCTATTCCTATACAGAATCCTATAAGGAATCCTATATTGGATTCTATATATAGAATCATAACATACATTTCACTCATGAGTTGATTCTATACCTAAATAGGATCCTATAAGGAATCCTGTATGGGATTCTGTGTGAGCAAAATGTGGAGGCTGCTTTGAAAACTTAACACGCTACGTAGTTATTATCTGTGGCACATACGGCTGCGCAGTAAATTCTTTTGGTGCGTCAGACAAAGTGCAGAGAAACTACATAGTAATTGAAGATTAATTCTTTCTTACATATTTTATTTATCCCATATCTGATACCATATGTAATTTCATAAAGGATTCTGTTGATGGAATCCTATAAATCATTTCTTATAGGATCCTATATAGGAATAAGTTCAACTCATGAGAGTAATGTATGTTATGACCTAATATATAGAATCCCACATAGGATCCCTTATAGGATCCTATATAGGAGTAGAACTTTTCTATAAGTAAAACATATAACTCATAAGTATTATCTTATAAGTAAATATATAAAGGATCCCATGTAGGGTAGCACAAGTTTTCTCACATAGTATCCTACGTAGGTTTCCATATAAGAATTTTCAGTAGCGTAATGTGTTGCCTAATATATGAAGTTTCCTATATTTTATCACTCCCCTACATTGCATTTCCTTCTGTTTTCGTACTTCACCAATATTGCATCCCAGTAGGGAAGACCGGGGTTAGTTGAGATATCTTCCACACTTTGTCGTTTAACTTTGTTAATATTCGATGTGGGTGATTCTCCGCGTAGCGCACAATTTTATTATTGAAAATGGCATCCATTTTTTTGTTCAATATTATAAATATCAATATATATTCTTTAAGGTAAAGGCTTCAGAATGAAGTATCTATGGTGGGCCG
>WNHD01002900.1:0-14351 GCA_011057455.1 Ganaspis sp. Gsp50
AAATTTTCTGTGGTTTTTAAAAACAAGAAGACTGGAGGTTTCGGAAAATAAAAGTAGCGTTAATACTAAGAAGGTGAAGATACAAAGTTTGTTTTATTACTATAAAAACAATTAATATATTTCAACACGAAATTTAAATTTGTAAGTTGTATTTCAGGATTCAAATTTGGTCGCATTTCATTGCGCATACAGCTGTTTCAAGGTCACTATTCATTGTTAGCAAAATCCTGGCAAAACCAAACATTAATCATTATTTTCTCAATAACTGTACGGTAAATCTTTTTCAAACTTTGCAATTGTGAATTTTGCCTCACTTTCTTCCTATATGCATTAAGTTTCATATTTTTCTATTATTTCCATCATATTTTTTATCCAGGGGCGGATCCAGACAAGTTCTGTGGGGAGGGTTACATGTGAGAGAGAAAAGGATAGCACTGTAAGTCTATCTCTCTCACTCTCATACATGAATCTAAGGCCTCTGGGGGGGGTCATGACCCCCATGACCCCCCCCCCTGGATCCGCCACTGTTTTTATCTAGGGTTTAGGTGACTTCCCATATGATCCTATGTTAAAGTGTACATTGTTTTTAATTTTTTTAAAAAGAACCAGATGGTGAAAAATTTTGAAAATCAACACAAAAATTTGATTGGTTTGTGTTAAATTTAACACAAAATTTTTAACGGTGCAAATATAGTAGATAACATAGACTAAATGATCAATTTTATTTATAGACACACATTGCACTTAGAATAATGAAAATTTTGTTGGGGAGGCTAAAAAATTTGGGAGAGCTATCAATTTTGCAAGATGTACACCCAGCTGAAAAAATCCGCCTAGATTACCACACGGATTTCCACAAGGAAATCCATGTGGAGTTTTGAAATACATAATCCAGGCCGAAATCCGCACGGAAATTTTCTATCTTTTTAACCTTACGAGATATTTTAAAATGGACTTCAAATTTGAATTTTGAGACCCCTATGGGGTCTCACTCAGCGTTTTACAACTTTTTAGAGAGGTTATCTTTCAAAATTAAAGATTATTAGGAATGTTAACATTTCCGTGCAGAAATTCAGATGGAAATCCGTGCGGATTTCCGCCCGATAGTTTCAAATCTCCACATGGATTTCCATGTGGAAAATCCGGACGGAAATCCAGACGGATTTTTTCAGCTGGGACATTTTTACAAGAGCTACAATCTTTGCAAGAACTAAAATTTTTGCGAAAGCTAAACATTTTGCATCAGCTAAAAAAATTTCTAGGCACTGTGCAAAATTGTTCTAAAAGCAACTATACATATTTTTTTTACATTTTGAATTAAAATTGAAATAAAAATTGTGACAAAATATTTCGAAAATGTTTCAGCTTGTTTTGATTTGTTATTCAAAAGTTTAAATTTACGTTTTCGAAAATTAGAATAATTAACAAATTGCATTAAACCATTTTTAGACGATAATGGAAACATGGACACAGCAGACTGGATTTCCTCTTATAACTATTTCTAGAGATGGTAATATTATCACAGCGAGTCAAAAACGATTTCTGGTATCTCCTCGTGAAAATGATACTAAGCTTCTAGAGCCAAAATCACCATTTAATTACAAGTGGTACGTCCCTCTAAATTATTACACAGACAAAGATCCGACCAACATCAGCAGCATTTGGATGAACATGACGAATGGTAAGTTGGCTTCGAAATTCCGTCAAAACTATCATAGAGCAAGAATATTATATATCAAAAATTGAGCTGCCGGATCAAATAAGAGCATTACATATATTTTTTTGTACGTAAGATTGATGGTCCCGAATGAAAAATTAAATTTAGAATTTTTTGAAAATGGAAGTGGTGGCGCCTGTTCAATAAAAAAGGAATATTTTTGAAAATGAAAGTGGTGTCCAATGTTCAATGAAAAAGGAATATTTTTGAAAATGAAAGTGGTGGCCACTGTTTAATGAAAACGTGAATTTCAAATTTTTGAAAATGGTTTGTAGATGCATCTTAAGGCTCAGCTTTTATTTAAATTTAAAATGCAATTTTTCACTGAACCAAGGATCTTACGTTTCAAAAAAATTGTATGCCCTCTTGACCACAAAAAAATATTCTTGATGAATTAAATATTAATAGAGCATTATACAATACAATAATAAATATTTTATGTAGTGCGACATAATTTTCTTATGTAATTTTTTTATTTTCGCAAATTTGTCTTTTACACTTTTGCAGCAGAGTTAGTTTTGTAAATTATTTAAAGTTATTAAATTTGAAGCAATTGAATTTAAAATTGTTAAATTTATAAAGTTATACTTAAAGCTATCAAATTTACAGCTATTAATTTTACAGCTATTAAATTTACAGTTATTAAATTGAAAAGTTATTAAATTTGAAGATATTAAATCGAAAGGTATTAATTTTAAAAATATTTTTACACCTATTAAATTTATAGCTATTAAATTTACAGTAATTAAATTGAAAAGTATTAAATTTGAAGATATTAAAACGAAAGGTATTAAATTTAAAGCCATTAAATTTATACCTATTAAATTAAAAGCTATTAAGTGTAAAGTAAATAAAGTACTGAAATTGCACATTAAATTTGCTAAATAAAAAAGAGATAAGGAAACTAAACGCAAAAATAAAATTCCAATTATGCAAATCAGTGCTTGTAAAAAACTAATTCTAATAGATCTACATTTTGCGTTTTTGAAGTGACCTTCGAGATACCAGCGGACGTGGAATATTTAAAATGCAACGTAAATCAGACAGGCTTCTATCGGGTGACTTATCCGGAAGAAATGTGGACTTCCATAATAAAAACTCTATTAGAGAATCATGTAAAATTCAGTCCAGCAGATCGTGCCAATTTAGTAGACGATGTTTTCACTCTGTGTGAAGCAGGAGAATTAAATGCATCCGTACCATTGGAATTGTCACTGTACTTGTTAAATGAAAGAGACTACGTGCCTTGGGCCACAGCACTCGGATATCTGCACTCCTGGAAGCAAAAATTAAGCGAAAGTTCTGGATACAAAAAGTATATTGCTTTCTTGAAGAAATTGCTTGGACCAGTCACCAAATACGTAGGATGGAGCGACGAGGGAACTCACTTGATGAAGTAAATTTTTGTTTTTTTTTTACTTTTTTTTACTTTTTTTACTTTTTTTTTTACTTATACGAATGTAACTTTTAGGAAATATCGAATTATATTCGAAAGTATTATTATTTACGAAAATATTATATTATAGTCGAATTATTTCGAAAAATTATATTCTGAAAAAGGATTCTACGAGAAAAATTTTACTCTCGAACTCCTCTTGAAATTTTTTTAAAAGAGAATTTTTTATTGTCTAGAGAATGTACTTTCTTAAGACTTTAACAAAAAAGAAGAAATTACATAATTGTTTGGGCGTTAAAAAATTTGTTTGCATTTTTTAAAAGAATCATTTGTTAATATTTATTTGTAAATATTTATTTGTAAATATTCATTTGTAAAAATTTATTTGTAAATATTCATTTGTAAAAATTTATTTGTAAATATTCAGTTGCACATATATTTATCATTATTTTACATATTATTTATTATTTATTTTCATTTACAAATATATTTATTTGTGAATATTCATTTGAAAATATATTTATTTGTAAATATTTATTTGTAAATATGTATTTGTAAATATTCATTTTTAAATATTTTTTTGTAAATATTTGTATGTATTATACATTTTCAACTTTTACAAAGGATGTCAAATTGTCGAAAAAAATTGCCAATGGAAGAAATTCATTAGAATGTACTTTTAGACAATCTGTACTTTTTTGGAAAAACTTCTAAATGTTTGTAAATTTAAATAAGGGTTTCAAGAAACGGATTTTGAGTTTGTTAATTTTTTTTGTTCAGGCTGCTTCGAATTGCGATTCTACAGTTTGCAGTAGAGCTTCAATTGGACGAAGTTATACAACCAGCAACAAATTTATTCGAAAATTGGATGTTTAAGCGGACTCGGGTCAGTCCAAATATCAGAGATGTTGTGTACGCCGCTGGTAAGTTTCTTTATTTTTACCTTAAATTGCAATTTTAAACAACAAATTTTCTTTCTAAAAAATGTACCTTTCCAAAAGAATAATATTCATTCATATTTAACACTGAAAACAATTTTGCTATCTTTTGCTAATTTTTCTTATTTCCATTTAGTGTTTTGCTTCCTCTTAGAGAAAGCATTGTAATCGTGACAATTTTTATTTAGGATTTCTTATTTAAGTACATAATTTGTTTCTTTAGTTATTTTTTAATTAGTCTTTTTATTTGTTTTTATTTTATTTACTTTTGTTTTATTTATTTTTAGTTGATTTATTTTTGTTTTATTTATTTGATTTATTCTTATTTATTTTTATTTGATTTGTTTTGATTTATTTTGATTTATTTTTATTTGGTTTATTTTTGTTTTTATTTATTTTTATTTGATTTATTTTTATTTGATTTATTTTTATTTGATTTATTTTTGTTATTTATTTTTTGGATTTTACTTTTTAAAATTTAATTCCACCTTTAAAGAATTTTTAATTAAATTAATTCTCTTATCATTCATGAGGGAAATTTATGCTAAATTTTAGGTATAAAATTTGGAGGACAAGCTGAATGGAACTATTGCTGGGACACTTATCAAAAAACACAAATTCCTAGTGAAAAACGAATTATGCTTCGAGCTCTTGGTGCAACTAACGATCCTTGGTTACTTCAGAGATATCTTCTCAAGAGTACTGACAGAGAAAAAGTGCGGACACAAGATGTCGAAGCCGTAATAGCTTCAGTTGCAAAAAATACAGAAGGAAAATTTCTCGCTTGGAGGCATTTTAAAGCTTTTTGGCCACAAATTCACTCCATATTTGGAAACGGCTCTTTATCATTAGGAGGATTAATTCATATCGTCACCTCTGAATTCTTCACTCAGTACGACTACACGGAGGTAATTATTTCTTTCTCCGATTAAATTATTTATTTTCTCAATTTAATTAATGCTAAATAACTCACCAGTTTCAATCTTCACTTTGCAATTTATTGTATTTATTTTATTTATTTTGTTTATTTTGTTTATTTTATTTATTTTGTTTATTTTGTTTATTTTATTTATTTTGTTTATTTTATTTATTTTATTTACTTTATTTATTCTATTTATTTTATTTAGATAATTTAATAAATATAATAATAAGTAGATAACTTAATACATTCAATTTACACAATTTAATTTTTATTTTCAAACCGATTGTTTTTGAAGAATTTGAAACTTAATAGTAAAACTGAATGTTATTGATTCAATTATTCGGAATATTCAATTATTTCGAAATAGTTATCTATACACTGAATGAATGGATTTTGAAATTAAATTCAGGTCTCGGGATTTTTCAAAAACAAGGACGTGGGGAGTGGTCAGCGGATGCTGGAACAAAGTCTGGAGAAGATCAGATTTAATATTCATTGGGTGAAAAATAATGCGGACATGATTGACCAATGGCTTACAAATTATTTGAACTCGAAGAAGAGTTAAATGGATTTTTAAAAGAAAATAATAAAACGAAGTGAAGATCTGAATTCTGACGAATTCTGATAAAACTGCTTCAGAACTGAGAAGGGTGTATTCAGTTCGAAACCTCGGCATCGTTTCTTCGACGACACAGAGGACATTCAGCTCTCAGGAAGAAAGAAATCGAAGAAGTCGACAGCTCCAGCGAGACTTGAAATTTACGTAAAATAAGGATGCATACAAGTTCCACAAAGTCGCGAAATACGGCAAGAAACATAACAAATTCCTTCCAAAGAAAATTGTAAATTGCCCGAAAATGCTATTTTCAAATTACGGTTAAATATTCTGATTGAGGGGAAAATTTTCTGAGTGAAGAGATCATTTTCTAATTGTACAGAGAATTTTCTTATTGAAGAGGGGATTTTTGTTTGAAGATATAATTTTCTGATTGAAGAGACAATTTTCTCATTGTAGAGAGAATTTTTTGATTGAAGAAAGAATTTTCTCATTGTAGAGAGAATTTTTTGATTGAAGAAAGAATTTTCTCATTGTAGAGAGAATTTTTTGATTGAAGAGAGAATTTTCAGAGTGAAGATAGAATTTTCAGATTGAAGAGACGATTTTTGATTGAAAATGCCAGAGCATGAGGAAAGGTGCTGTTAACGTCATTGAGTTTTTGGATGGATGAAAAATTGGGCAATTAGAATTTGTTTGTTTATTATGTTGTAAATTAACCGAGTGTGATAATCGTTGAGTGAAGAAAAAAGATTCAAGACAAATAATAACGAAGAGATAAGATTGCAGATGGATTGTAAAAGTAAGGTAAGATTAGCAACAAGAAAGTAGAATAAAAATAGAATAGATTAGAGACTGATACAATAAGGATGATGATTATCACAAAAATGTGACGTACGTTATCATTGCGAATATCAGGAGCAAGTTCGTACTTTTTAATAACGTACCTATTCAATAACTTATAGCTTTTCTGTTCCTGTTTCTTTCAGTTTTTCTTCCAAATGAACTTTTTCTTTAAATTTTTCCTCACATTTTTCCAATCATTATTTTTTCAAAAATTGCAATGCAAATATTGCAAAATTCACAATATTTATCAAAGATAGTTTTTCAAGACTCAAGTTTTAATTCATTTTACCGAAACTATTAATTTAAAAATAATGAAATTCTGAAGAACGTCAAAACAAAATTGGTTATAAAATTCAATTGGAGTAAAAATACAAATTAAAAAAAAATATCCAAATTTTATTTGGAATAAATAAAAGAAAATTGTACTTAATTTAGAGAATAAGGAAAAGTAATTTCGATTAGTGAAATTAATCTAGTCAAATTGAAAAATATCATTAACATCTCCTTTTGAAAAGATTGTCAGAATTAGAGACGAAAAGAGGACACTACATGCGTAAAAGTATCATATCAAAGTGTAAAAAAAAGTGAATGTTCCGTGTATAATGAGCGGAAACTCTGCGGCCAAATGGAAACAAGACGATCGATGGGGTTAAGAATTAGCATATTAAATGGGAAATCAAATTGCTATGCGGATTTGTTTAAATGTTGTGTGCCATGTGTTCATGTTGCTGAAAAAGAATTGTACGATTCGCGGGTTACGTATCGTGCGATTAGTATATAATTTTTCCCGTGTGACGTAGACGTAACAAAATATAGAGAATCGGAATATTTTACTATCGGAAGTCATAAGTATTATAACAATAGGTGTAAAGTATACGTAAACTCGTGACGCTTCGAATGGTGCGTGTAAGTATATAAAGTATTAGATTTAAGTATTTTCATTAGGGAATCCCAAAAAAACAGATTGGATACTTTTATTTTGCAACTTTTAACGCACTTTCGCACAAAAAAGTAGTTATTTTTCTACCAATACACAAATTAGGAATTAATTGACACCAATTCGATTTCATGAATTTTTAAAATTATTTTTTTATCCTGTTTTTTATTTATTTATTCTTTTTTTTGTTATTTATTTATTCTTTTTTGTGTTATTTGTTATTCTATTTTTGTTATATTTGTTATTCTATTTTTGTTATCTGTTACTCTATTTTTTATTTCTTAATTCTATTTATTATTATTTTCTATTAACTGTCTATTATTGTTTCATATATTTGTTGATTTTATTTATTATTCACTCAGAAAACAGTTTTTTTTAATTAAAATAAATAACATTCTTGGACTCTTCTGGTTTGATTCAAGATCAATTTTTTTTAAATCAAACGTTTTTTTTTTAAAAAAAAGTTCAAAACAATTTCTTTGATTTAAAGAAATTTTATTTTGTTTAAAGAAATTTATACTTTAAATAAAACAAAACAAAACAATTTCTTTGATTTAAAGAAATTTTATTTTATTTAAGGATATTTATACCTACTTCAAATCAAATAAATTTTAGTAAAAGGTCAAAGAAATATATTTTTTTAATTAAGGTTCAAAAATTCGTTTGAAACAAAAAAAAGTTTTTTGCATAAACGATAGAAGAATTAAATTTAAAAAATGAAATTTAAATAAAAGATGCAAATCAAAGATTATTCCTTTAAATTGAAAGAAACTTTTTTCTGGGTATTGTTTCATTTATCGATTCTATTTATTGTTTCACTTGTCGATTCTATTTATTAATATTTCATTTGTCGATAGTATATTTTTCATTATTATCCCATTTATTAATATTGTTCCGTTCATTGTTTATATTTTTTATGTTTTCATTTCTCAATCTACTTATAATTATTTTGTTTAATTAATAATTTGAAGTATACTTATGACCCTTTTTTATGCTCATGATCATGTGCACAAAACAAGTGTCGATAAAACATTCGAATAAAAATTAATTAAAAAAAATATTTATCTAGATTGATAAATATTATAAATATTCTTTTTTATAAAATTAAAAATGTTATTTTATTTAAATTTATGATAATGATTTATTATGTAAAAAGATAAATTGTTTTCAACATAAATTTTTATGTTAAAAGTTATGTTTATGTTTTTTTTCTATTCTTTGACTTTGAATATATTGTTTTGCTTCCTCTTAGAGGAAGTTCGGTTTTATTTTTCATTCAAGTCTTTTGAATTTTCATCTTTAAAGTATTTGATATAAATAAAATTATTTTGTTTATTGCTCTTTTGGGAATCTCTAGTGCCATGATATAAATTTACAAAAGTGGACAAATCTACTTTACTGTATATTCAGAATTTTTTATTGAATCTACTAAATTTTTATTAAAATATTCTTAGTCCATTTACAAACTTTAGTTGTAACGGGGCTGTTTAATTGCATCAGCCAATATTTAAAAACATTTAATCAAGAAACAAGTAATTTAGTAGAATCAACCAAAATAATGCGTTCAATAAACGAAAATTTGTTTTTGCTTTTGTAACTAAAAAATAATTCAGTTGAATCCGTAAAACCATTCATATTTATAAATAAAATGATTGAGTCATTTTTTTCAAAGCGATTGTCCAAAGCGATTGTCTCTTCAAGCGCCTAAAAAAATATCTTTCAGATTTAAATGAAAATAATCCAAAATTGTCGAAATGTTTCGAATTCGTTTTATAAGTTATAAAAAAGTTATAAAGTCATTTATTGAAAATTAAATGAAGCAAGATTGGTCTAAATTTTAAATAATAATCATAATTTATTAAATTTTGTATTTATTTTTTGTGCCATTATTTTTTAATGCCTTTGCAATTACCATTTTTATTTCGTAGTATTTTACTTTGTATATTTTGTGTTACAGAAATTTCACAATAGAAACTTTAGTTTCTGCCAATGAAAAAGTATGACAAAAAAGAAAACGCTAATCTGGAAAATTTTCATTTCAGTCTCCATTTATTGTAAAAAAATTCCTGCCTCTTTTTTCAAAAAAATAGGAAAACATATTTTTCTCTGTGAAAAAAAAATTTATTAAAAGCATGTAACAATTTGTAATTCAGTTCTGTTAAAAACGTTTCATAAAAACACAAAAAAGATTTCACAAAATTATAACATTGTTTGATAAAAATTGCATTTAACATACATACAATTTCAAATTTTTACAAAATTAATTAATTTAACGTGCATGGAATTTAAAATTTTTACAAAAAATAAATTGCAAACAATTTTTACTCTGTAAATTTAGTTTTAACTTTGAATAAAAAAATTTTTGCAAAAATTATCATTACTATGCAATTGTATGAATAAAATTTTTTCTTTTTCTCAGATTCTTTTGGCAATTGACTCCATTTTTTGAAAATTAAAAAAAATGTTTTGTTTACTGCGGGATTGTAAAAATCAATTTAAAAAAAAATCACGTGCCTATTGGGCGATTTATTACACACAGAAAAAACAAAGGATTACTTTTGATTTTTAGCATAGAGAATAATTAAATAAGAATCTGGTTTTTATTATTATTTTTTTAGTAATAATAATAATTAATAATACCTACTAATAATTATCAGTAATAATAATTATTACTATATTAATTATTAGTAATACTAATTATTACTAATATTATAATTTTTAATTACTAATAATATAATTTTTACTATCACTACAATTATTTTCATTATAATATTGGTTAAAACAATAATATAACGAAAATTAGAAATTAATTCTTCCTGGAAAATTTGAAGTTACAAATCATTTTTACAATGAGGCCCAATTTTCATTATCAGTTCTGTTCATTGTCTAAAATAAGTTTGTTGTTTTTAACACGTATACAAAAAGAATCGGGATATCCTTAGTCTTTTCTGTGAAAAGAATCTCGTATTTGTATCCTATTAAATTATCTGTATTATATAAAAATTGGAAGCATAATTAAAAAATATCGGTATTTCTACTAAATACATAATATTTTCCCATCTCAGATTATAATATACATTATATATATTCGTACCAATAATAATATAATTAGAAGTACGTCGCCAATAAGCTCGACAATGATTATGCAATTAAGAATTGTGCTGGATAATTAAAGCATTCAGATTCACATACATTATATAAAAAAAATATGTGAAATATCGAGCAGTATTTAATGCTGTATATTAACGGTATTAAAAAAGAAAAACGTTACAACGTCCCATCGAGTAGATTTTTATACGCTCCAAAAGCGAATTCAATTGTCGACGCACAATTAGACTACCTTATACGTGTACATATAGCCTATTTTTTCACTAACGATTTTCTCTCCTCGAACAATTAATATAATGCCCTTAATTTTCACTAGCAGTTTAGAAATAAGCTAGAGAAAACTTTTTGCATTCCTAGAAATAAATCCATTTGGAATCTTAAAATCTACTTCAAATGCATTACAAAAATCATCTCAATTTTTGGTAATAATTTAATTGATTAATTTAATTTATTAAGTATATATAATACTTTAATAATATTTTAAAAATCAATTTGAATATTTATATTTATATTTATTTTATTGATTTTATAGATAAATTATATACTTATACGTCTTGTTTCGGGGCCATCCATATATTACGTAACGCTTCAAGGGGGTGGGGGGGGGGGTTAAGCTGTTTGTTACGATATGTAGAAAAAAATGGCGTTAATGTATGCAGTAGTGAGTTACGAGGCGGGAGGGGGGATCAAAATTTAAAAAAAAACTAAGTAACGTTTTTTTTTAATTACTTAATATATGGAAGGCCCCTTACGTAAATTCATTAGAAAAAATAATTTTAAACGGAAATAAAAATAAACAAATGAGTCAACTAACGAATTTGTTAGTTTATTTTTCCTTTATTTATTTTTATTTCTGCAACTTTATTTCGTCAACGAACGAATTCGTTAATTGACTCATTTGTTTATTTTCATATCTGAACTTTTTCATCCAAAGAATAAATAATTCAACCTTAATTCTTAGGAATTCAGAAAGTTTACAAGAAACAGTTTAAGGGAAAACTGCATAAAAGTATGAAATAATCTATATCAATTAAAAGAACGAACAATTTAATGTATTTGTGATATAACACACAGAAAATGCGTAATTAATGTAAAACGTACAAGAATATTTATTTAGTCAAGAAAAAAAACGAATGAGGGCTTTTTTAAGTTCTCTACATGTGATTTTCCACTAAAATTTTCTTTTCATATTCTTCTTTTGCACAAAATTGTACATTCTACAATAAGTCTGCACAAGAAATTTCTCCAGAATTTATTACAAACATGTCTATAGTAAAATAGGTAAATTTTATTATTCTATTTTCATTTGAATATTTTTTTCTTGAATGTTTTTCTTAACTAAAAAGAGAATGTGTTTTTCTTTTTATTTTATTTTATATGTTCTTTTTTATACTCCAACTTCGGCCATACTTATTGTTTTAGTTGAGAAACATGTATTTTCTTTTTTAAGTTTTTTATTTTGACTGAAAAAGAAACATAACATTCTTTAAATGTGCAGTTTCAAAGAAAGTTCATTTTTCAAAATGTTTTGAAAAATAAGTTTTTGCGTAAAAAATTATATTGATGAGAATGTAATAATTTACGAATTTATATACAAAATTTTGTGTAATAATTTATATATAGACGACTTTGTAATTCTTGTATCAAAAGGGTTTTATAAACGTTTTGCGAAACGCCCTCTAGTTGCCTAATTAATTTACGCACTGAAAATTGTAAAGATAAGTTCCTTCTCGCAAGATTTCGTCCATTATTAAATGACGTCGAAAACGTCTTGTACAATATATATTCGAAGGTAGTCCAGCTCCCCTTTTTTGTTCTTTTTTTTCTATGCAAGTTTAATCATATATTTCACAATTTCTTATATACATTATATATATATACATATATATTCACAGATTTTTTTATACAAACGTAAAAATGAAAAAAAATTGGAAAGTTATTATTACACATAGTAAAAACTGAGTCTAAAGGTGATTAAAAAACAAAGTTTTTAACAAGTTTTTTAAAAACTATTTTTAAAAAATAATTTTTTGTTTATACACTATGAGAGAAAAGTTTCTTTTGATTTAGAGAAATAACTTTCTGTGCCTTGTATCTTTGATTAAAATTTCATTTTTCTTTCATTTAAAGACATTTTCTTTGATTCGAAGAGATTTTCTTTGTTTCAAAGAAATTTATGCCTTTAATTAAAAAAAATTTCTTTGACTGTGTATCAATATTAGAATTTCTTTGATTTAATGCAGAAATTTCTTTAAATGAAAGAAAATTTATTTGAATCAAAAAAATTTTCTCTGAATAAAAGAACATTTATTTGAATCAAAAAAATGTCTTTAATTCAAATCAGAAAAGTCAAAGAAAGTTATTTCTTTAAATCAAAAGAAACTTTTTTCTTATAGCTCTACAAGTCAATTTTTTGTCTTAAAATTGATTAAATAATCAAAAGAATGTAAAATTAGTTTTTGTTTTCAAAATTGTGTTTAAACAGTAAAAAGTTACAGTTTAAACACTACATTTAAAACCAAAGTGTTTGAAAATCTGTACATATATGTTTTTTTGACTGTAATTGGAAAAAATCGATTCTTTTTTGTATTTCGTTTTTCTTGAAACAAGACTTATTTTTTACAGTGTAAAATCATGTTCATTAAGACTTTTTAAAAATCAGTTATAGATGTTCATTTTACTTTTAAAAATGTCCTTTTTTGTTAATTAAATTATTTAAATTTCATCTTTACATTTTTTTTATTATTAATTTTACAACTTTTATGAAAGAATTTCAACTCTCTATCACCTAGAGAAATTGTATATATTTGTCTCACAACCAACTAACTTATTTATTTGCTTCAAGTAAATTTTATTTGCTTCAAGTAAATTTTATTTGATTCAAGTAAATTTTATTTGCTTCAAGTAAATTTTATTTGCTTCAAGTAAAAATTTATTTGATTCAAATAAAAATTTTATTTCTGCCTAATAAAATGTTTATTTAAAACAAATAAATAATGTAGTTGGTTCTGAGACAAATAAACGATTATTTGTTTCAAATAAATTATATTGGATACAAATAAATCTTTGGGTGTAAATCTGGATTAAAAAGCGAAATTCTTTGCTTCAAATTGATAGCAAATCGTGCACCTAAAATTCAAGTAAAAATTGTTAACGTTTTTTTAAAAACAAAATCCTCTCATATTTAAAAAAATGTTATTTGCTGTTTTCATTCATACATGCGAATAATGAGCATCACTCGTTTAACTTTCCTGAAACTTGTGATTAATATGAGTAATGTTTTCTCAGTGATTGAAAGTGAAGGTTGTTTCCGCAGTATAGAATATAAGAAAAGTGAGTTTTAAACCGAGTGTAAAATGAGGAAAATAAAAATGGTTTATTTTAGGGAGTACACAACAGTGAGGATGAAAATTGATTTATGATTGTGTGTGCGATGATAATGATCCTATGGCGCATTAATTATCTCTAGAGTGATTTTTCCAATTAGATGATTTGATTGTATTGCAGATATTCACATGTTAAGACTGGACACCAGAGAGTAAATTTAAGATTAGTATATTATATATTATGTCACGAATAGTATGATAAAGTTTTGTGTTTGAGGAGAATGTCTAAAGCTGTCTTGCGCATCTTGTATTATCTTACAGTTAGAAATGTAACAATATACGTATTGTATACTGATTTCTTCTGTACCATTGTCATAGATATTTTGTTGTATGAACAAAGAATGCGGAATATGTACAAGTATACATATATTGAATATATTATATGTTTAAAATAATTCTTCTTCTTTTCCTTATTCTTCCTACTTTTTTTCTTTTCTTCTTTTTCTTCCTTTTTGCTTCCTCATAGGGAAGCCTTGTAATCGTGCGGATTTTCGATTTTCCAAAAATAGTCTAAATCAACGCATTTTCATCCAAAAAGCATAAAT
>WNHD01002901.1:0-24839 GCA_011057455.1 Ganaspis sp. Gsp50
GTCATTTTATAATTTTTGTGATACAATCGCAGTGTGAGTGTGTGTGTGATTGCGATTGTTTAACTTTTATTAAATTTATTTTATGAAACATGTTTATATGTATATGAACCAGAATATATTTTATTTAGTACTGGATCTAATTGATTATCGTTATTTTCGTAGTTTTTTCTTTCCCGAGTCGTTAAATTTTGTCAGGAATTTTATGTTATTTTCTATAGCAATTATATATTCTATTAATTATTTTAATGTGCGATTGGAAAATTTAATGGCAAATTATAAAATCGTTACACTTTTTTCATTGATTCTGACAAATGAGTCCTGGATCAACGATATTAATGCTTGCCCAAAGAACAAAAAATGAACTATTGCATATTTCTCTAAAAAATAACATCTAGGATGGACTCTAGATATAATTTTAGATAATAAGTACCACTAAGAGTTTCAGATAATAAGTGCGAACAACAGTTTCAGATAATAAGTGCAAACAACAGTCTCAGATAATAATAACGCTCTCAAATAATACGTATATAATAGTAGATAATAATAGATAATAATAGATAATAATAGATAATAATAGATAATAAATAAATAGTGACAAATAGGAGATAGGAATTAAGTTAGGATTTCAGGTAGCAATAGCAAACTGCTAATAAGTTCGGATGGCGTTTCCGGCTAAGATAAAGAATAAAAGATGACATTTTTGATGGAACAGTTTTGGTACTCTTTTATTTATGAATCTCCTTTTTGTTGCAGGCTCTGAATGGGGCTGAAGGAACCGTTCCACCTGGAAGAGTTTTCAAGAAGGTGGCCATTGTTGAAAACTTTTTTGACATCATTCATGCCGTCCACGTTGATCTGGAAGGTCGTCCTGGAAAACATGCGGGTCAGAAAAGGACGTACAGAACGGTAGGTTGAATTCTTGTTTTTTTTTGAAAAATGTTTGCTTGAGAATACATTTGTTGCGTGCCTCCATCATGGGACAGAGACAGAGTATTTATAGACTAGATCGGAGCAGTCGCATGACATGATATTAACCGATTCCTGATGTCTTCCCTCGGGAATGCAATGAGGCATTCAAGCGACCGAACACCCGATACCGCACGTCATCTCGTATGTTCCGATGCACATTCGAGTAAACCACTCTCTCGGGTATCATATCTATGTTCCTTTTACTCTTTCGCCTCTCCATCTTTTTGTCTCTCTCTGTCACTTTCTGTTTATCTCTTTCCCTCTATTTCTATTTCTGTCTCTCTACTTCCATCTCTGTCTATCTATTTCCATCTCTGTCTCTCTATTTCTATCTCTTTCCCACTTTTTCACTATCTCTCTCTCTCTTTCTCTATCTATCTCTCTTTGTTTCTGTTTTACCTCTCAAGTTGTCTCCCTTCTACTCTAGCTGTTTCTTTTCCTGAATGTGTCTAGCTCTTTTTCTGTGAATGTATCTAGCCATCTATCTATCACTCTCTCTGTCAACTGCGAACCTCTTTCTCTTCAGCATCCAGCTTCATCGCGCTCTTTCTGTCCGTCTCTCTCCATCTTTCTCTTACCCTCTCCGGCTCGCCGCGATCTGCTTGTGATTCAAAACCTCAGGACACTTGTTGCATTGCCTGCTTACTCGCATACACACATTTACAATGAAACCCGTGACGGTGAAACTGTTTTACGTTAAGTCGACGTTACACGCTGCGATTCATCGACTCCGGGAATCCCCGCCACATTAATCGTCCTATCGGATCAAGAAAATCACTTTTCCCTCTCAAATTCTAGAAATTGTATCTGCAAATTAACCACATCGTCAACAGTTCCCTAAATCCCACCTTGTTTTATATCCCTATGTATAGATATATCCAAGATGTATAGATATATCCCTATATATAGATATATCCCTATATATAGATATATCCCTATATATAGATTTATCCCTATATATAGATATATCCAAGATGTAGATTTATACTATTTACACAAGTATAAATATACATCTTGGATATACATATACATGCACTCTAGATACAACCACTTCTCCCAATTAGACCTAACCAAAAAGCACTAATTGGGAAGTCGCGTTTAACGCAAGAGAAACCTTTCCGTTATTCGGACCGCTGAGAATGTGAATCCAAGTAATTTTGCCACCCTGTCACGTCTAACCGAGATCCGCCGTCTTGGTTTTCGCCTCATCCTTCCACTTTCGTAGTCGACCCCAAGTAAATCTTATCGAATTACCCCCCACCCTGTGTAATACACTAACCTTTGCATTTTCTGGATAATTAATTACACCAGTCCCCTTTTTTCTGCTTCCATTAAAAGCTAATAACTTAACCTTTCCTCTCTTTTTCCCCCTCATTCGTAAACTACTTCTTATCAAAAGATCTAGATTCTATAACCTCTTACACAATCCATTTCAGTACTACTCATTTCCTCCCAACTAATTTCTTTCCATCTAATTCCTTTTCAATATCTATATCCATTTCCTAGCTGGAATCTTATTGTCTCGACATTTCCGGTCCCTTTTCGTACCCATTCCCAAGTTGTAGAATTACTCTTTTAGAATCCCTTTGTTCTAGAATCTTCTCAGGATCCCTTTCTTCCAAAATGACCGTCTTTTGGAAAACCTTTGAAACCTTTTCTTTCCGAATTCACGATATTGACGGGAATTGTATATTCTTTTCGAATTCACGATGCTGACGGGAATTCTATTTTCTTCTCGCATTCACAAAGGTGATGAGAATTGTATTTTTGTTGCAGATTACGGAAACGTATGCGTTTCTGCCAAGAGAGGCTGTCACACGATTTTTGCTGGGCTGCACCGAGTGCCAACGACGACCTAGAACACCGAGTCCAAGCAATCTTGCGAATCAGACACATGCGAATGCAGCCGCATCATCAATTCCAACTTCAGCGACTTCTTTATCAACCGGATCGTTAACAATGACCACTGCCAGCTCAACCCCTTTGAGCCCGACTCCCGGAACCGCTCTTTCTGCCACTCCCTTGCAAAATAGCCCCAAAATCCGCGAAGCTAGTCACGCACCAGAAAACAAGTCTCTCTTTAATTACAGGCACCCCAAACATCAAAAATCCCATTCCGAGAAACTCCACAAGGAGGACAAAATCAAGGAAGAGAAGCCAAACGAACGGATCGAAAAGATCAAGGAAGAGACCGAGAAAGATGAAACACTAAGGGAGACGCAAAAAGACTTACGGGAGACTCTTAGAGACCCAAGAGAGTCTCTTAGAGACCCAAGAGAGGCTCTTAGAGATCCACGAGAGACTCTTAGAGACCCACGAGATAATCTGCAAGACCCACGAGACAATATTAGGGCCCCTCGAGACTCTCTGAGGGACCCACGAGATGCTTCAAGAGACCCACGAGACACATTAAAAGACACACGCGACGTTATAAAAGACCCAGCAAAAGATCATCCAAGAAACGAAAACTGCAAAGAAGAGAAATTAAAAGAAAAGTACAAGGACGAGAAGTACAACCCCCTGAGCATCACGAATTTACTGAAGAAAGAGCCCACTTTTAGTGCAACGTCCGAAAACCTACTTGAGTCCCGGAGGACACCGGAATCAGATAGAGCCAGTTCCAGGAGTTCAGCTTCTTCAAAGAGGAGGAGGATGTTGCCCGAGGGACGAACACCTTCACCACAACCCTCCCACCCTCTGCCACGACCCTGGAGCCCGGGATTGGACCCCAAGAACACCCCTATTGACTACAGCCTTCCCATCACTACCACGTACCTGAAGCATCAGCAGAGAATCCTAGCAGAGAAAAATAAGAAAACTCCCTCCAGGGAGGAAATTGCGATCCAGGAGCTTCGCAAGGCGGCTTCCCTCTCTGAGACCGAGAACATGGAGAACGAGAGGTTCTCCCCAGCAGCGGGACTGATCGATACCAACCTTAATCTACTAGCCACAATTCAGCACCTTCACTGTCAAGTCATGTTGGCTCTCACCGAAAGACTTAAGCCTTCCACAATCATCCCCACTCCGCTCGTTCTACCCACCCCCACCACCTTTCTTCCAACACACAATCCCCTCCTCGTCCACAATCCCATTCTCGGTCCTCCTTCCCTCATCGGGCACAACTTTTTGATTCCGCAGAATCACTCATGAGAGCCGCTTTTCTTCTAAACGGTGGGTAGAAGAAAACGAAGAAGGAGAAGGAGAAGAAGAAGAAAAAGAAGAAGAAGAAGAAGAAGAGTAGAAAACAGAATAGAGCAAACAAAAGGAAGACAAAAACAGGAAGATTAAAAGAGAAACAAGAAAGAGATAGGCAAAAGGTGACAATGGGTTCGAAAAAAAGAAGGTAGGACTGGATAAGGAAGGAAAAGAAAAGATGGTTAAAAGAAGGAAGATAGAAAGTAGAAAAAGGAAAGAGAAGACAAGGAGAATGAAAAAAGAAATGAAAAAGGAGGGTAAAACAGAGAAGATAAGAAGGTTAAAATAAGAGAGAAAATCAGAAGGTGAAAACAAGGGAGAAGATAAGAAGGTTAAAACAAGGCAGAAGATAAGAGAGTTAAAACAAGGCAGAAGATAAGAGGGTTAAAACAAGGCAGAAGATAAGAGGGTTAAAACAAGGCAGAAGATAAGAGGGTTAAAACAAGGCAGAAGCTAGAAAGTAGGAAAAGGAAAGAGAAGTCAAGAAGAATGAAAAAAGGAAGAGAAAGAAAAAAGAAGAAGAGAAGAGCCAGAAAAAGGGAAGAGAAAATGCGAATAGAAGAACGAGAACCGAAAATCCAGACACTTTGTAATTAAGATTTGCTTTATCGGAACCGAAGCTTTATTCTTCTATTAGCTACATTACGTTTCAGAGAATATTTATTTTTTTATTTATTGAGTTCCTCTACCAACAATTCGAAAAAAGGGCTCATGGAAAGTTTACTCTGTAATTTAAGATGACCTTTTTCACCAAAAAAGAAAAAAATTAAAAAAAACTCCCCAGTAGTTTGAGGGTTATATTAAGTGTATAGAGCTCGTAACTTCCCGAAGAAAAAAAACGTAGTACAATAGAAATTAGGGCCTTACAGATGTGCTTATGTGAAATGTCTAGAAAAGTTCGATATTGTTGTGAAAGTAGATGACCCTTGGAGTCAATCCTTAATTCCAAACAGATACGCGACATTTATTTTGTAAATAATCATTGTAAAAAATAGTTTCTAAGAATAATTATCGTCGTCGCAAGAATCTTGTTGTGCTATTAACGTTATTAATAAATTGCACCCGAAATAAAATAAACACAAAATAACACTCATCTTGCACTTTTTTCTTTGTCATATCTTCAAAAACTTCCCTCTTGTTAAAATTATCGCACCTACAAAAATATGGTGAAATTTGAAACAGGCTGCTATGGAATCAGTAAAATCATTTCGAGCAACAAAATAATTCCGAAAAGCAGCAATTGAATCGGCATCAAGAGAATCGATTACTGACAATACAGGAATGGAAGATTTTTTGAATTAACATGTAATTCGGTTGCATTTTGAACGTGTCAGATGGTGGGAAGTGAGTTTGTGAAACAGAAGCAAAGGATGTTACACTCACGACTGAAATAGCTGAAATAAACAATAGAGAATCCTGGATGGAAGCAAAAGGCATTAAGGTGGGTTCTGAGGGAAGGGGGGAAGCTTCATTTCTGAGAGCCCGATGGGTGAATCCGCCTTTATCCATCTAGCTGTTGCCAACGTTGTAGCGTCCTCGTTCCATCAACTACCCCCTGCCTGGCACTTCTCTACACCCATTCTCCCTTACCATTTCAGCCCTTAGGAGAACTCGCCCCCATCTCCTCAATTCCAATAAGGCTGCCTCATCCCATACTGTCGTTTCCACCCTTCGGTTTCCCTAGCCTGCATCCTCTGCCAGCAGTGGAGGCTTTCTCCTTCTGCACAGCAATGTTCCTATCGATTCAGCCACGGAAACACGTTTTTCCTAGACATCAGTGTTCTACCATAAATTCCAGGATCATGCGGTTCCAATTAGTAACCTGATTTTTCGATCTCCTCGTTCTTCATAATTGTTCGAAATTGCTTACGAAAAACAACCTACCGAAAAAGATTGGTGGTAGTTATCAAAAAATCACTTGTAAAAGATAAAGACATATTATATACATATGTTAAAATACTGATCACTTTTCCAAATTTCAAGGCGTTCCAAACAATTTTATCCATTCCCTTTTACGCTTTCCGTTCAATATAAAAAAACACGTATTCTAAATTACTTACCAAACACTACACTTTCTTGGAACAACATGATATTTTGAAAAACGTGCTTTCTCTTGCACATTTTTGCAAAATTCAAGGTGTTCCTGAATTTTCTTTGGATCCTTCCTTTTTGTATTGGATTAGGCATAAAAAAACACGTATTTTAAAGTTCCTACCAAACACTACACTTTCTTAGAACAACCTAATATTTTGAAAAACGTGTTTACTCTTGCACATTTTTGCAAATTTCAAGGTGTTCCTGAATTTTTTTTGGAATTTTCTTTTTTTTATTAGATTAGGCATAAAAAAATACGTCTTTTAAAGTTCCTACCAAACACTACACTTTCTTAGAACAACCTGATATTTTGAAAAACGTGTTTTCTCTTGCCCATTTTTGAAAATTTCAAGGTGTTCCTAAAATTTTTTTTGAATTTTCATTTTTTTATTGGATTAGGCATAAAAAAATACCCATTTTAAAGTTCCTACCAAACACTACACTTTCTTGGAACAACCTGAAATTTGGAAAAACGTGCTTTCTCGTGCACATTTTTGCAAATTTCAAGTTGTTCCTGAAATTTTTATGGAATTTTCCTTTTTTTATTGGTTTGGGCATTAAAAGACACGTATTTTAAAGTACCCACCAAACACTACACTTTCTTGGAACAACTTGAAATTTTGAAAAACGTGCTTTCCTTTGCACATTTTTGCAAAATTTAAGGTGTTCCTGAATTTTTTTTGGATCCTTCCTTTTTTTATTGGATTGGGCATAAAAAAACACGTATTCTAAGTTACTTACCAAACACTACACTTTCTTTTCTGTAGATTTCAAGGTGTTCCTGAACTTTTTTTTGAATTTTCTTTTTTTTTATTGGATTCGGCATAAAAAACACGTATTTTAAAGTTCCTACCAAACACTACACTTGCTTGGAACAACTTGAAATTTTAAAAAAGCACTTTCTCTTGCACATTTTTGCAAAATTCAAGATGTTCCTGAATTTTTTTTGGATCCTTCCTTTTTTTATTGGATTATGCATGAAAAAACACGTATTCTAAGTTACTTACCAAACACTACACTTTCTTGGAACAACCTGATATTTTAAAAAACGTGTTTTCTCTTACACATTTTTGTAGATTTCAAGGTGATCCTGAACTTTTTTTTGAATTTTCTTTTTTTTATTGGATTCGGCATAAAAAAACACGTATTTTAAAGTTCCTACCAAACACTACACTCGCTTGGAACAACTTGAAATTTTAAAACAGCACTTTCTCTTGCACATTTTTGCAAAATTCAAGGTGTTCCTGAATTTTTTTTGGATCCTTCCTTTTTTTATTGGATTGGGCATAAAAAAACACGTATTCTAAGTTACTTACCAAACACTACACTTTCTTACCAAACACTACACTTTCTTGGAACATCCTGATATTTTGAAAAACGTGTTTTCTCTTGCCCATTTTTGCAAATTTCAAGGTGTTCCTGAGTTTTTTTTTGATTTTTCCTTTTTTTATTGGATTAGGCATAAAAAAATACGCATCTTAAAGTTCCTACCAAACACTACACTTTCTTGGAACAACCTGATATTTTAAAAACGTGTTTTCTCTTGCCCATTTTTGCAAATTTCAAGCTCTTCCTGAAATTTTTTTTGGATTTTCCTTTTTTTATTGGCTTGGGCATTAAAAAACACGTATTTTAATGTACCCACCAAACACTACACTTTCTTGGAACAACCTGAAATTTTGAAAAACGTGCTTTCTTTTGCACATTTTTGCAAAATTTAAGGTGTTCCTGAATTTTTTTTGGATCCTTCCTTTTTTATTGAATTGGGCATAAAAAAACACGTATTCTAAGTTACTTACCAAACACTACACTTTCTTGGAACAACCTGATATTTTGAAAAACGTGTTTTCTCTTACACATTTTTGTTGGAATCTTCTTTTTTTATTAGATTCGGCATGAAAAAACACGTATTCTAAGTTACTTACCAAACACTACACTTTCTTGGAACAACCTGATATTATGAAAAACGTGTTTTCTCTTACACATTTTTGTAGATTTCAAGGTGTTCCTGAAATTTTTTTGGAATCTTTTTTTTTTTATTGGATTAGGCATTAAAAAACACGTATTTTAAAGTACCTACCAAACACTACACTTTCTTGGAACAACTTGAAATTTTGAAAAACCTGCTTTCTGTTGCACATTTTTGCAAAATTCAAAATGTTCCTGAATTTTTTTTTGGTCCTTCCTTTTTTATTGGATTGGGCATAAAAAAACACGTATTCTAAAGTTCCTACCAAACACTACACTTACTTAGAACAACCTGATATTTTGAAAAACGGGTTTTCTCTTTCCCATTTTTGCAAATTTCAAGGTGTTTGTGAAATTTTTTTTAAATTTTCTTTTTTTTATTGGATTAGGCATAAAAAAATACGCATTTTAAAGTTCCTACCAAACACTACACTTTCTTGGAACAACCTGAAAATTTGAAAAATGTGCTTTCTCTTGCACGTTTTTGCAAATTTCAAGGTGTTCCTGAAATTTTTTTTGAATTTTCTTTTTTTTATTGGATTCGGCATAAAAAAACACGTATTCTAAGTTACTTACCAAACACTACACTTTCTTGGAACAACCTGATATTTTGAAAAACGTGTTTTCTCTTACACATTTTTGCTACACTTTCTTGGAACAACTTTAAATTTTGAAAAAAGCGCTTTCTCTTGCACCTTTTTGCTAATTTCGAGGTGTTCCTAAAATTTTTTTGGACTTTTCCTTTTTTTATTGGATTCAACATAAAATACACGTATTTTAATGTACCTACCAAACACTAAACTTTCTTGGAACAACCTGAAATTTTGAAAAACGTGCTTTCTCGTGCACATTTTTGCAAATTTTAAGTTGTTCCTGAAATTTTTTTTTTATTTTCTTTTTTTTATTGGATTGGACATTAAAAAACACGTATTTTAAAGTACCTATCAAACACTACACTTTCTTGGAACATCCTGGAATTTTCAAAAACGTGCTTTCTCTTGCACATTTGTGCAAATTTCAAGGTGTTCCTGAGATTTTTTTTGAATTTTCTTTTTTTTATTTGATTAGGCATAAAAAAATACGTATTTTAAAGTTCCTACCAAACACTACACTTTCTTGGAACAACCTGAAATTTTGAAAAATGTGCTTTCTTGTTCACATTTTTGCAAATTTCAAGGTTTTCCTGAAATTTTTTTGGAATTTTCTTTTTTTATTGCATTTGGCATAAAAAGCACGTATTTTAAAGTACCTACCAAACACTACACTTTCTTGGAACAACTTGAAATTTTGAAAAAAGCGCTTTCTCTTGCACATTTTTGCAAATTTCAAGGTGTTCCTGACATTTTTTTTGAAATTTCTTTTTTTTATTTGATTTGGCATAAAAAAATACGTATTTTAAAATTCCTACCAAACACTACACTTTCTTGGAACAACCTGATATTTTGAAAAACGTGTTTTCTCTTGCATATTTTTGTAGATTTCAAGGTGTTCCTGAATTTTTTTTTTATTTTTCCTTTTTTCATTGGATTCGGCATAAAAACACGTATTCTAAATTACATACCAAAAATTGCACTTTCTTTTTTTGATTGGGTTGGGAATAATAAAGCACGAGTTTTAAGGTGTAAGCCAAACACTACAGTTTCCAGGAAAAATTTCAATGTGTTGAGTAGTAGGACTTCTCGAAATAGTCATGTTTAAATTAGAAGAAGCGGTTAAAATAAATATTATTGTCGCATTTGTGCCTGATTAGGTCTGTTATGAATGTCTGTTACGTCTGTGTTACGTTTTCGCTTAGTACATAATCAGAATATAAAGCGAAGGGTTTGCGATACATCGATGAAAGATACATATATACAGAAACCTCTTGTAGACTGTGAGTGTTCGTTGGAAGCGTGACAGATTTCATGGGGTATTCCCCGAAGAACAATAGATTTCACGTTGGGTGGAACGAAGCCAGTGGGGTAAATGCTAAATCGCCATTCAATGGAGTTACGCCACTTTAACCCCAATAATATGGTCATTGTGTGCTACGAGGGTCGCGAGAGAATGCATTCATCGATTCTCTCGTCGGGATAAGCAAACCGACGTATCGATAACAAATGAGATTATTTATCTTAAATTAACTTTTCTCATTTCTCAAGTACTTCCTATAGTTTTAATTGGACTTTAAATTTTTAAATACTCTTCAGTTGCACTCTCAAATAATCAGCCAGAACAATGACTCAATAAGCAGTGATTCCCTATCTACTGATTTGTGAATCTTTGTCCCGTTTTGTATACCAAACAGAAACAAGAGTAGTAAATACACGTTGACAATCGGATGTGGAATTAATTTTTCGAGTGTTACCAATTCACGGTATGAATGACCCCCTTTGTTACCAAATCCCATGCGCTAGAAAAGGAACAGCAATGTTTTTCTCCCCTGAAATGGCATTATTATTTTTCTCTTTGATTTTCGTACGTTTTATCAAGTTTTCGATAACTCCTTCAAGAATTTTGAATCTGGGAATGTGGAGAGTAGAGAGTAGAGAGTAGAGATAACTCAAGGAATGATGAGAACCTTTTCTGATAAGAATAAGATGAGAATATAAAAAAAGAGGCTAATATTGTAAATAAACTGGAGGAGCACAAAGGAGCGGGTAATAAAACCGGAAAATAACTTTCCCCTGAGGACAGGCTAATTATTCATGGAATCGATCGATTGCAGTGTCAGGAAAAGGTCAAACCAAGGCGGAAGTTAACGAGTTCCTTCGTCACTCTATTGGAACTCTTCTTTTCCTGAGAATAAAATGTTTCGAAAGGGGGAAGAGTGGCTTAGAAACTGGGGCTAAAATGATGCAAGACGAAACGATCGAGGCGTTATTGGTTGAATGGCGCTGGCTAGATTGTGGAAAGTCCTGTAAGAACGACCTCATCTGAAGCAAGGGGGATTTTCCACGTGGCCATTGTAATTCGTATCGCGAATCGCGGGTAGGGAATCTCTTATTTTCTCGTTGTGTCTAGTATCCACCTATCTGGCACTAGCACTATCCTAGCTTTACATGCACATTGAAGAGTCGACCCCCGAGGATAGAGCCAGCACTAGAATGTAAGGGATGATTTCGGAGATAGCTCGAGGGTCGTTCGCAACGGAGGAGTTGTCGGATGGAGGTCGAGGAGGCGGAGGGAGACTTGCGAAATGGAGTGGGTTTGTGAAACGGGGGCTGACATTGGGGTGGTTTACGGAGTGGTGGAGAGGCTTTGGGAGGTTCTGAGGGAGATGGAGGTGAGTCTGCACAGTCTCGGGAGGGTGAGTTTGGCGCCGAGGTGTCGCTCTCTCTTTCCCTCTCTCTCCTCCTCTCGCTCCTTCCCTAACTTATTCCTTCTCTTCTTCGCGAAGGTGATTACTTAACTCTTTCAGTTTTCACTTTCCATTTTTCTATTTTCACTTTTCACTGCTTAATATATTCGTCTCCTTTTTCTCTTCTCGCTCTATTTTACAATCAATTTCTTAATTTCTGATCGGGCTGTAAATTCGGAATTCAAGTCGTTTTCTCAATTTTGCACGAGGTTGGAATTTATTGTAACGATTTTATTGTAATTACGATATTGTGAACTTATTTCAACGAAAGTGAAATGAAAGTGAAATGGAAAAATTTGAAATTAAACTAAAATATTTTATCATTTTTCTAATTTTTTCGCTGCTCTCCCAGTTTTTCTGGGAAAGAATAGAGACACTATTTTTTTGTATTTTGATCTGTTTTGTCGGATTTTATTCTTTTATTCGTCGCTTCTCTTTTTCTGCTCCACCCTCCTTTTTGTCTTATTCTTTTTTGGAACTTTGCACCATCGTGACAAGAATATCCTTCGCTCTAATGTAGAAGCTGCTTCGAGGAATCTAAATAAATAATCGAGAGAATAACAAAGCACGTCACGAAAAGCGATGACCACCTCAACGGACATTTTTTTATGAAAATTCTATCCTCTTCCCACACATAGTTTTCAAGAATCATTTCAGCTTCTTAATTATTACCAATTCCTTAGTTTATTTTTATTATTTTCCAACTATTTTTTATCCTTTTTATTTCTATTACAACAATAAATTTGTTATTTTTCCTATGTTCCCAATCTTTGTTCCAATATTTTTCCAATATTTCGTTCCCAATTTTTCATTTCTATCTTATTTCGAATATTTCTTTTATTTCTCAAGATTTTTATATGCACCTTTTATCTTTTTCACCCTTAAACGGAAAAGGATTAATATCGCGAAGGTACTTTTATGAACCTTTGAATGAGAAGGAAAAGGCAGATTTATTAGCGGTGATGCGAGGAAACGGAATAAAAATGCAAGAGAGATAAAAATACATTTAGGGGTAGGGAAGCAAGGGGGAAAGGAAAGCTTGGAGGAAAGGGTGAAATGGGGTTACTAATTCCCGAATAATAAAGGGATGAACCGTCGACCCTTGCTCGTGAAAAACTTTCACTGTTTTGCTTTGTTTGCACTTTATTTTGTCATTCGTTTTTCGTCTTGCTTATCCCCAGAGAAAATGTCACTCAATTGGACACTTAAGAGGTCCTCAAAGAAGGCCACTTTCTTCCCATTACCTACCGTTTTTTATTTAAAATCTAAAAGTCACCTCTCACCGTTCGAAATAGTTTCTTGTCTCCTGCAAAGAAGAAAACTTATTTTCAGTTCTCAAAATAATATTTTTAACATTATAATAATGATGATAATAATAATAATGATTGATTTTTAAAACACTGGGAAATTGTTTTAGGTCATTAGGCAAGAGTTTCTTTGCTGAAAAATTGGATTTTCAAATTTTTAGAGAAACTGTAACAATAAAGAAATAATGATTGTTATTTTGAACTTAATAATTAAGAACTAATAATGATTTAATTATGTAAACGAACTTTTTTCCTTTTTTCGAAATAAAAGTTGATTTTAATGGAGATGTTGAAAGTGAGACAGCTAATAAGTCAAAATTTTCAGCACTCATCGCCTACTTACATTATTACCTAATTTATCTTGGTCGCCCTTCTACCAGAAGCACAATCCCCAGAACCCAGTCATTAATGGTTTCAAAGGGAGCCTTACTTTTCACTTTTGTTAATTTTGCTTCCCCTTTAATATTCTAGACCCTTTAATTTCTAGAACTTTTCGAAACTTTCTTTAAGAAATCTATTTTCATAAAAGATCTGGAATTAAAAAATATCGATATTATATAGCAGAGAGTCGTAAATTCTTCAAAATTTTGAATATCAATTTATCGATATTTCAATTTTTAATTTATCGACTTCTCCTCGACAATGATTCGATAACACTGTATTCGATTTCTATTATCGACAAATCGACCTCGTGTCGACACAACTATTTTAAAAATCCCACTTAGATTTTCGACTTTTTTTACTACTTTTCCTTCCATAGTAAATAATTTCGCTCTCCACGCAATAAATTTATTTTTTCACCTATTTCAAAATCAAAACTCTCTTTATCAAATGTTTCCCCCACTCCTCCCCAAAGTTATAATTACCATCAAGGGCAAAAAATCAATTGCAGTGTCTTTTGATGAAATCGAAATATTATATTTCACCTAGAATTGTATTCGGATCGAGTAAAAGTGGTGCGACGGTGTTAGTTTGAATTGTAGCTATATGGGTGTGTAGGTGAGGAGGGTGGGGGGTTGTTAAACCTAAGAAAGGGAAGCATTTCATAAAGAAATCACCTTTTGAAAAGTGGAGCTTTCCAACACCTGAGCGAGACACGTATATATAGTATGGGAGAGTCACACTGACTGTAGCACTTTTCTTGGTATTACTTAGCTGAGAATATAGCTTGCACTGTGTTGGTTATATCTCAGAGTGGAAACCACCCTTGGTGCGCGTATCATCCCCTTTTCCGCTTCCCTCCTCACCCCCTGCCATTTCCACCCTCTGCAGTTCCCGACACACTCTGTTTCCCCCAATTCCACCCCAAACCCCTGACACCCTCGTTCTCTTGCTCTATCCGGCGCTCCAACCCCCTGTCGTTTCCATCCCTCCCCCTTCCCCCAGTGCACCCCCTCGCCCTCGTCGTTCATCGCCCAACCACCCAACTTCACCCCGACCAAGGTGGGTGCGCCCTACTGGCGCCTGAATCATCCCGCCCGAGGCCGAGTTGGGGGTGGCTCTCTGAGCCAAGGGTTTCGGGCTTGGTACCCGAAGGGGGCGCCGGTTGGCAGGGAAACGGAGGTAGTTGAGTAAAGAGGGGTGGTGGGAAGGGAACGGTATATTCGAGTCGAAGGTACGTACCCGTGAGGTTGAAAGAGGGTAGCCCACCAGCAGCTGAAATGAGGGCTTATCCGAGGGCAAAGAGAACGAGGGTGCAGGAGACAGGGGTGAGGGCGGGGGGAACAGAGGGGTGTAAGGCTTCACTAATTATTTTTTGTCGGTCGCACGACAGGGGTGCGCCTGCCGGCAATGACTGAAATTAAATGAATGAGCACTTGTGAGAGAAGGGGCAACACCAAATGGAAAGGGGTGTTATGTTCCCATCCATCCCCCCACTTAGCTCACCTCATACGTCTTTATTTCCAGAAGCGAGATAAACTCAAGATAAAGAGTGGCGAGAATTATTGTCCGTTGATGATTTTTTCTAAAATTCGTCAATTAATTGTAACTGGAATTTCGGCCATGCTGACTATAATTCTAAACAAAATGATGTCTATAAAAGTCTAGTTATGTTGCCTAGTATTCTAGTTATGTTGATTTTAATTCTGGATATGAGAACTAGAATTCTGGTTATGGTAACTAGATTTCTGGTTATGCCAACTATAATTCTGATTATGACAACTACAATTATAGTTATAACAACCAGAATTTTGATTAGACCAGAATTTTGATTAGACCAGAATTCTGTTTGGGATTACTAGAATTCAGGATAGACTAGCTAAAATTATGGTTACGATAACTAGAATTTATGTTATAACAACTGGAATTTTGATTGAACCAACTAGAATTCTGGATATCCTAATTAGAAATTTTGAATGGGCTACCTAGAATGCTGGATAGGTTAACTAGAATTTTGGTTCGAATAACTAGAATTCTGAATAGGCTAACTGTAATTCGGGTTGTGGTAACTTGAATGCTACTTTTGGTAACTAGAATTCTGGTTACGATAACTAGAATTCTAGATATCCTGACTAGAATTCTGGTTATCAGGACTAAAATTCTGGTTGTGGTAACTAGAGTTCTGGTTATGACAACTATAATTCCGGATATGATAACTTGAATTCTGGTTGTGGTAACTAGAATTCTGGTTATGATAACAAGAATTGTGGTTAGGCTTACTATAATTCTGTAAGTAATTACTACTTGAATTCTGGTTGTGGTAACTAGAATTCTGGTTATGATAACAAGAATTGTGGTTAGGCTTACTATAATTTTAGTTATGACAATTTGAATTGTAGTTACAACTAGAATTTTGATTAGACTAACTAGAATTCTGAATAGGCTAACTAGAATTCTGGTTTTGCTGATTAAAAATGTAACTAATGCATCTTGTGGTTGATATAACAGGAATTCTGGTACCTGAACTTAAAATTACAAAAAATTGAAACAAAAATAGCAAAAAGAAAATAAAAAAGAACAAAATGTTTTACAAAACTGAAAATGAAAAAATTCAAAATTGAATAATGAAAAGTGGAAATTTAACGAAAAATCGTGAGGAAGGGGAAAGGTGAGTCATCTGAAAAACTAATATGTAGAAAGTGTCGTCGAATGTGAAGAGAAAAATGTTGGTTCGATGGTATATGCAAACAAATGGTAAACCAGCGTGTGTTTGGAATTGGTGTGTGTAAGCCTAGGGTGGTCTTATAACGTGTCGATTCCCTCGCCTGCGCGACAGCAATAAGCAGGGTGAATTTAATTCCCCTATGTGACCACCCTGTCGATCTAATTTCATAAATATGCTCAACCCAAGAAGCGCGATGACTAAAGATCTCAGCCGTTTAGAGTCAAATAGAGCAGTCAATGTACCGCAAACTGAATAATTTAATTAATGGGGTCGAGAAAAGTGAAATGAAAAGTAAAATAAAGAATTGAATACTCTTACATCTGTTCTATTTAACGAAAAATAAATAATATATAATATAGAAATAGTAACAATGATACAGATAATAAAAACAAATAACAATAATAATAACAATAATAATAATAATAACAATAATAATAATAATAATAATAATAATAATAATAATAATAAAAATAATAATAATAATAATAATGATAATATAAATAATAAGAAAAATAAACATTTGAATCTTAATAATCATTCTTTAATTCATGCACAAATTACCCCACACTAGTTTCTCTAATTGATAATTAGCTAGCATAAAAAGCTACTTGATAAAAGTTTGAAACTCGCGTTATCAGATGCAACTGGAAAGCCGATATGGGAATTATGTGTTCACTTCGTTTGGACCCTTCCACTGAATCGAGAACCGAGTCACGCACCTTTTCTAAAAATAATTAAGTTACAAGATTCTTTGATAAGAAACAATTCGTCTGTCTTAATTTTCTTCAAATTTTGGTCAGGTAATTTTTACCTTCATCAAGGACCATCTAATTATTTTTTGTCTTTCATTTTCTTTTATAATACAATCAAACAAAAATATTCGAGAAAAATATTAAAATTCTATGAAATAACATTTCAGTATATCGAAAGCAGAAATATCGAAATCAATAAATCGTAAACGAAAGTAAGGAATCATATTGAGAAATATCAGCGAGATATATCAGAAGAGAATATCGATATTTCGAGAGAAAAATGCACGATATTTCGAGAAAAGAAGTATCGATAATTCGAAAGTAAAAGTATCGATATTTTGAGAGTAATAACATCGATATTTCGAAAAAAAATTATCGATACTTCCAGAGCAAAAGTTTCGATATTTTGATAGGAAAAGTATTGATTTTTCGAGAGCAAAAGTATCGTCACTTCGATAGACTTCATTTTACATTTATTGGGAAAATTTAATTTATTTTCATCACGAAACTGATACTTCTTTTCTAATTCATTATAATTGTTTGTTTTTAGTAGGTTTTCAACGAAATTCGGTAACATTCATCTGCTCCCTTATTGCTTTATTTTAGTAGACCTTACTGCAGTGAAGTGCTTGAAACTTTCGTCGATTCGACTCGCAACAAACACACTAATGCGATTTAGTTACGTCTACTCTGTACAAGTCTAACTCCCATCCAGTCAGCATTGCCTCAAGCGCCATTTTCTACCTGAGAAATTCTGGTAGTCCTACACTTTCGTTATTTGCTCCAAATAGTCCAAAAACTGGCTCAGTTTTGCATTTTGCACTGTAAACTATCACAACGCAAATAAAAACACTCACCAATATGATTTTTCAACAAAAGTCACTGATTTTTAAAAACCAGTCCGACATTTTGAATCATCCATATTTTATTTAAAAAAAAAAATTTACCATTTTCATTACCTTTAACATTTTTCTTATCGTCTAGCGTCACTTCTTATTCGTCTTGCTAGAAAAATATCTAACTTATCATAATCAGAACTCTTGTCATCACAAACAGAATTCAAGTTCTCATAACCAGAATTCTAGTTGTCATAATCAGAACTCTTGTTATCACAACCAGAATTCTAGTTCTCATAACCAGAATTCTAATTGTCATAACCAAAACTCTTTAATGACAACCAGAATTATAGTTCTCAAAACCAGAATTCAATTTCTCATAACCAGAATTCTAGTTACCACAACTAGAATACTAGTTCTCATAAACAGAACTCTAGTCACCACAACCAGAATTCTAGTTGATAACCAGAACTCTAGTTACCACAACCAGAATTCTAATTGTCATAATCAGAACTCTTGTTATCACAACCAGAATTCTAATTGTCATAACCAGAACTCTTTAATGACAACCAGAATTATAGTTCCCAAAACCAGAATTCTATTTCTCATAACCAGAATTCTATTTGTCATAACCAGAACTCTAGTTACCACAACTAGAATACTAGTTCTCATAAACAGAATTCTATTTTTCATAACCAGAATTCTAGTTACCAATCAGAATTCTAGTTCTCATATCCAGAATTCTGGTTGTCATAACCAAAACTCTAGTTACCACAACCAGAATTCGATTTGTCATAACCAGAACTCTAGTTATTATAACCAGAAATTTTACGAGCACAGCTGGAATTTTATTCCATCGAAGTAAAATAATGGTTTTCCAGACAGATTTGTGTTAATATTGTTTAATATATTTTTGATAACTCCAAATACTTTTTAATCAACAGAAAAAGAAAGAGAAATTGGTAATCGGCTGTTATCGATTTGAATTAAAATGTACAATATCCCCTGTTGCATATAGTTTTGCAAAACATATTGTTCCATCTGACAGTGACGTTTATGAGTTTAGTCGATTGCCATTTGCGATGAATCACTGTATCCACGAGTTATGAAGTGAGGAGCGCATTTAATAGAATTCGTCCTGCTTTTTCCACAAGTTGAACAGATTTTGTAGACGTTCCGGCAAGGGTGAAGGGTTGAAGAGGGGCTTTGAGGGAGGATTCAAAGAAACTGAAAAAGTTTGAAAGGGTGTGTATGATCCATTACAGCTGACTTGACGTGGGCTTTTTTACTTTCGTGCAAGTAAGGTGAGGCAGCCTCTTTAGTCGACCTGCGCACCCCTTTACTCCTAGAGTAGAAGTCGAGCGTAGGATGCTTGAAGGCTGAAAGGGTGGTTCGGGGGGTGTTTGTTCGGGACGATAGTGTAAGACGTTGACGTGCACCCCCTGCCTGCCAGAGCTGCCACTGGAACAGAGAAGCAAGAGGGTGGGTGTTTTCAACCCTTGGGTCTGCGCTGTGGTGTGGGTAAAGGATAGAAGCCGATGCTCAAGCAGGACAGAGGCAGTGAAACCAAAGGAGAAAGAGAATAACAGACTTGCCTCAGTACGGAGTAGCCAGGGGCCGAGACTTTGGAGGTCGCAGGGCCGCTTTCCTCCTTTTCCTTTCATTAAAACATCCCTCTGCTTCTCTTTGAAAAAAACCAGGAAAAATCCCGGAGAAAACTGCAAATTTCATCAAGAATAAAGCAGAGAGATTCAAGATGGAAAGACTCCTTTCTATAAGAAACTAGAAAATTCTTCAAGATCCAATTTTTTTATTTTTCACCAAAATTGTTTTTTTATGCTTCTAAATATAATTAACAACATATAGAACAACCAAAACGATTGAATTTTAATTTTCCAACAAACAATTTTCTTGACGAGTGGCAGAGAATCATGCAAACTACCAGACTACTATCTTAAAAAATAGTGAAATATTATCAGAATACTTATAAAAATAAAATAGGGTAAAATGAATTCCTAGAACCATGAAAAATAACTGATTTTTATTAAATTTGATACCTACGTAACTATTACTTCCAGTCTTTATTAAATTTCGTTTCTGCAGGTTTATTAAACCCTTTTCCGACTTCAAATACAAAGAAAAAGAAAGATTTAAATTCTAAATTGCTAGTTCAAAGAAATAAAAATTGGCCGATTATTATACATATTGATATTGACAGTGTTTTAGGATCATAAAATTTGTATTAGAACTATCATTCATAAGATACAAAATGTCTTTTCTAAATTGTAGAACCGCGATCATAAAAATTGATCGATACAATATATAGATACAATATAGTTATCATAACAAGAATTCTAGTTATCTAAGCCAAAATTCCGGTTATGATTACCAGAATTCTGGTTATCATTATCAGAATTATGGTTAACCAAACCAGCATTCTATTTGTCATAACCAAAACTCTAGTTATCACAACCAGAATTCTGGTTATGATAACTAAACCAGAATAACCAGAATTCTAGTTATCACAACCAGAATTCTGGTTATTCTGGTTTAGTTATCATAACCAGAATTCTGGTTGTGATAACTAGAATTATGACCTGGTTAACTATAATTCTAGTTTGGTTAACTGTAGCCAGAATTTTAACCAGAATTCTCGCTATTATAACCAGAATTAAATTACTGTCTTCTAGTTCTAGTTATTGTTTATTCTAGCTGTCATATCCAGAACTTTAGTCAGCATAACCAAAATTACAGTTAGACTGACCAGATGTGTAGTTAACCTGACCACAATTCCACTTACCATAACCATAAATTCAATTCTGTTTAAATAGAGTAAACCTGGCCAGAATTCTAGTTATGATTACCAGAATTCTAGTTACCATAACCATAATTATAGTTACCTCAACCAGAATTATAGTTTGCATATCCAGAATTTTAGTTACCATAACCAGAATTCTAATTGTTATTACAAAAATTCTTGTAAAATCGTACGATACAAGATCCCCAGAATCAAGAAAAGTAACCAAGTTTTATGATATCTTCGGTTCTCAAAGGTCATTCAGTTCCCATAATTGACCTCTAATTCACGAAATTCAAAATGGCGGTTGCAATAAAATACAAAATGAATATCAAAAGCCCTGAAAATGAACAGATTTTAATGAAATTTGATATTCATGGTTTTTAAAAGTTTTTAAATTGAATTTGGACAATTATTTAATATAAAAAGAGGCAAAAAGAAAATAAAAAATGGTAAAATGTGTTATTCCGGGCGAATTTCAGTGAATTATTTGAGAATTTCTGAAAGTGGAGGTGCGTCCCTGAAGCAAAGCGTAGGAAGGTACGATGTCAGATGAGAGGGTCGGGGGCTCGTAAGGGGGTGGAAACGGGACTGGTAGAGAACCGTGGAGTTCTGGCGATGCGATGTTAGAGGAGGTAGAGAAAGAGTGGGTGGTAGAGAGGCAAGAGAACGAGGGCTGAGTTACCGAGGACTCGGGATCCAGTCCCCTTTTCTGGACTCACACCCCTGTATCTCAACCCCATCCTTTCCAACTCGGTTCTACCGTTCTCTCACCCTTCCCCCTTAGACACGGCACATTTTGCTCAGAGTGTTGCGCTGCCTTAGCGGCGGCCGCCTTCGATTTTGTATAACCACGCTAATATCACTGAAAACTTCTACAACGTTAAGGTTTTCAATTCAGATTGAATGCCAATTCTAAGGGCTTTCCGTTTGTCGTTTATCGCCTAGTTTCGACCCCCCCTAAAAAGAACTCCTCAACTCTGTAATTCTCAAGAATTTCCCAAGCGTGCAAATTAGCACTATTCTCAATCCACTTTACATGCGGAAACACAAATTTTCATTGTCCCTCGTTTCATCAATCTTTTTGTTCGTTTTGTCGTGTTCAGAGGGACCACAAATCTCGGAAAATTGCTCTTTTTTTAATATTTATAGATAAAAATTGTGGTGTAGTGAAATGGTATCTCATGGTATTAAATTTCTTTTGGAGTTAAATAGCAAAAGAATGAATTAAAGTGAGTTTATTGTTTTTATGCTAAATTGTTGATTTGTTTAATTTGATCTTGATCTGAAAAGAACTTTTAAGGTTAATATGAACACATGATTTCGTAAGATTTTTATTCTTTCATTAATTCTATTTTTTTATTGTTGTAAATTATAAGTATTTTAATGTTTTTATTTCTAATTATAGGAAACAAGGCATACAGAAAAAAGCATAATGATGAAACAATTATGGTGTGAATATACTCATAATAATTATTACTGTACGACAAACGTATTAAAAAAATTTATAAATATTTAATAAAAAAATAATAAACTAAAATAAAATATGTGACGCTGCACGAGAGAAACCTTATTTGCTTTTGATGTAAGGTTCCTTCTCTCGTTGAGCGTCACATATAATAATAAACAGATTTGCAAATTAAAGTATTATGAAAGGAAAGATAAAATAAATTTAAATTAAAGAAAAGGGTTGAATTTTAAAAACAGGTGGCTAAATGTATTTTAAATTCGATGTTTCTATGTATTTAAAGGTCCCTATTTTGAACTATATCCTCGTCTCTTAAATGCTGTCTTCCTCTAAGCAAGATAAAACTAATACAAATTCCCCAGTTTAGGAAAGAGACGTGCGATATATGTTTCACTATAATGATAAATTTTAGTGCAATTACAAGAATGTTTCGTCCTTTTATAATCCCTCTTTTAAGCGAGGAGATTCGGACCAACAGTATCAAATTTTAGCATAATCGGCAAATCTTTGTTTTTAAACATTTTGACTCGCTACTTTGAATTTGATCTCCAGTTTCTAATAAATATTGTTTTGTTTTCTTGTTGGAATAGTTTTTTTGTTGATGGAATATTTTTTTGTTGATGGAGTATTTTTTTATTGGTGGAGTATTTTTTTGTTGATGGAGTATTTTTTTATTGATGGAGTATTTTTTTGTTGATGGAGTATTTTTTTATTGATGGAGTATGAGTATTTTTTTGTTCAAGGAGCAGTTTTTTTGCCTTGAAAGTAAAAACCTAAATCTTGGCGCATGGATGAAAAAATAACATTTTTTGAAATACGTGTGTGTAAATGAATCACGGTAGGGAGGTAATTTTATATACAAAGAATACACGCAGGTCAAGTGCATATAACGTAGGATTTTCTGTAATGAAGCGCATAGAGTACACATTACGAAATGTAGAATTTAATGAATAGCATACATCGGATAATGCACTGTACGTTAATTGAAAATTGGCACTGCAACTACAAAAATCGATGAAAAACGCTACAATTACATACATTATGTCACATGTATTTTAAAGAAACGTGTTTAATTTTGAAGTTGAAAAAACAATTTAAATTTTTCTTAAACAAAAACATTTTTTATAAAAGTCCTTGAATGAAAAAAATGGCACCAAATGAAAAAGATGAATGTCTTGTTCTAAAAAGTGAGTCAATGAAACATTATCTGCATTTCGAATGTAAAATACGTCGAGATTTAATGACCCCTTAAGAACGGCTGGGTAATCTAAGAGAGAGAAATTGTGTATGCACATATATTCAGAAACTATTATAAGCAAACGGCATGGTTAGCGGACAATCGATATTTCATTCATACCGTTTCATTGTTGAGACAGCAGCGGAACCATCGGTTTAAAAACAATGCCGGCTCTCTATTTTTGATTCACACTTATTTTCTCATTTGCATGTTGATGAAACAAGGTCAAGGCACAGAAGCGCCGCTTAAAAAGAAGCAAAAGAGCGCTTCCGTTGTTGTCGGCATTAATTCTCCCTCAAGAGACGCAAATTAATGAGAAGCACTAAAATGTTTTTTTATTTAAATGTGTTTAAAGTAGAGTGTATGCTTGATGCTTGGCAGGAAATAATCCGCTAGATAATTACCACTGAAACGTTGGCTTGATCGTTAACGTTGCAGAATTGACTTTATGGGTTACTGCTAATAATCGAATAGATGTTATTGGATAGTGGAGTTGATGGCTAAATCGCTCGACAGTTAAACCTGATTAGTTGATTTTATGGCAAGCTGAAAACATGACGTGATGACTTACAGAGAACTGTTATCATTGCATGTGACATCATTGACACTCAATATCCAAGCCTGCTTTGGAAATAAATCACGTAATGATCAGTTGAGAAATTAAATCACTATTCTATTATCCGAGGAGATGGTCATTCAAAACATTTCTCCATGAGTCGTTGAATTAAACCTTTCACACCAACGGACAATTTGTATTTCACAAAAAGATGGAGATTTGAAAAGTAAATTTTAATTGTTTTTCGCTGTAAATTATTTGTACCATCTCTAGATGAACAAAACTTGTCCAAAAAAATTATGGACAAGTTATTCACAAAAATCCGTATCAAGAATAAATCCAAGAATAAATCGGAACGATGGATCCTTATTTTTAATAAATCGGCATGATGAATCCTTATCATACCGCTCTTTTCATTGTAAATTTAATGATAATCCACTGAAGAGGCTATCTAGCGTCAGTGATCTTAGGGTGTTTCTACAATCTGACTTTAAATTTGACATTCATTACTCAGAAACAGTAAAGGAAGATCTCAGAACTCTGGATTTTGTCACAAGAAATCACAATCAGGTTATTATAATATTTATACACTTGTATTTTTCTTTGAAACTCATTCATCTGTTTTGATTAGGCTAATAAGTAATTACCTTTATTTACGTACGTAATTACTTTTATTTTAACTAGTGACCTGATGATGGTAGCGAACCAAGCTACCGAAACGTCGTCATTATTTATTTAAAAATGGAAAATTGTTTTTCATTTTTAAATCCTTTTATTTTCCAAAATCGAATAAATTGATCTACTATTGCAACAATGGAAGAAATAATTTCTACTATTACTTTTATTTTTAATAAAAGCAAAGTTAAGTTAAATTAATCATACAATTACAGTTTCAAAATAATTTTAAACAATTGCTTTTAGGTAATTCTAGGTTTATCTAGTAAAATCCCAAAAAATAAGAAAATGCAGTCAACACATTTCCCTGAGCTACATTAGTGAATTCTAGTTTGGAATACTTGATGCTGCTAATAACGAAAGGCCGTTGTTCTTCTGACTAGTCAATTCGGGTATTCACTGATTTCGGGTTTTGACGGTAACATATATATACTGTAATGTTATTTTTATTCTTTTATTATTATTTTGAATTAATTACTGGTTACTTAGCTCATTTTATAAATTTAAACATTAATTATCGAACGCCAAGTTATTTATTT
>WNHD01002902.1:0-13834 GCA_011057455.1 Ganaspis sp. Gsp50
AATAGAAAAAACTGAGATAATCATGAACAGAACAAATTGAGATAAAACAGAATAGAGAAAACTGAGATAAACTAGAACAGAATAAATTGCGATAAAACAGAATAGAGAAAACTGAGATAATGCAGAATATAAAAAAGAAGATAGAAAAGAACTGAAGAAAACAAATAAAAATCCTGATAAAAAAATAATAAAATGAGATAGAAACGTACAGAAAACTCGAAAATAAAAAAGAAAAACTTCCTAACAGATCAGTACCGAATAAAAAGGAATAAAAAACGATAAAGCAGGTATATGAATAAACTTGCAAGAATTCCAAAACAGATCGTAAACAAAAAAAGAGATTAAAGTTCCTTGGCGTGAATTCATTAAAGATAGAAACTAATCCACTAAAAAGGGTTACATAAAATAATCCAAAAAACAAAAAGTTAATTTTTCTCTTTTTGCATTCATTGCTTATTTCCTCATCTTTCATCCTCTATTTTATATATAATTAGTTTGATTACACCAGTGATAAAGTTTGTCTAATAAATGTGAACTCGACAAAGGTGACGTGTACTTTGGTATTCATACATAAGACAACTGTGCGGTGGTTCATACTATCTGTTTGCGGTTGTCGGTCAAGAAAGTGTTACGTTGGTTTAGGAGAAGTTAGGTGCGCGAATAACGTACCACCGGGTTTAATATCACCAACCACCTCGTACAATTTACTCTCGCTGACTGTAGACACTTCATGGAGTGATTCAGAGGCGGTTCCTCTATAAATTACGCCACATGTCTTTAGGGGCTTTCCACCCCTAGTTGAGCGTCTCATATCAAGAATCGTACGGCATAAGTGTAGTGTAAATCAAAGCACGAATTCACGTTTTCCATTCCAAGGACTTGTCACGAATAATTTACTACAAAATCCCAACGTAATTCAAATTTACCGCTTTGCGGTTTTAATGCCACTTTTTTAACTTGATTGATTATCATCTGGCTTTTCCTAATTCACTATTTGCTCTGTGCAATTAACGTGCACTGGAAATTTAACAACCTGCCTTCTCGAAAAAATTACATTCGAATGTAATTTTTATCTCTGCAAAAGATAACTGTCTTATATTGTATCTTTAGTGGCAATCTTAAGAAACTTATTCAACTTTTTTAAATATACAGATTAAAGTTTTCTTTTTGACATTCTTATCAACTATTGTCTGCACGTACGTTTTTGTAGTTTTTCCATTTTTTGTAAGTAGATGAAAAAGACTTTGATGTTACAAACTTGGCTGCGCAATTTGAATAATAATTCGAAAATTATAATTCGAAAAAAAGGCAAAACGATTTCTTATTCTTGGTAGAATTTTCTTAAACGAAAATTTTGTTGGAAATTAAATTTTTGGAATGAGAATTCAGTATGAAATGCAATCCAGCAGCAACTTGATTCTACAATTTTCTCGAAAATGTAGACAACTTTTTTAAAATTTCTTTTAAACGTGTCATTGACTTAATTACGTGCATGCATATGGATTCTAATAAAAACTTGATTATTCCTGTAAAGATGTCAAATTAAAATACTTGCATTCATTTACTTGTAGTTTAATTATTTTAATAATCCAAACTTTTAAAATACCTAAAGTGAAAATATGATTAAGGGAAGAATATAATTAAAGGAGAAAGAATATAATTAAATGAAGAAAAATAAAATTAAATGAGAAAGAATATAAATAAAAAGGTAAAAATATAACTAAATGAAAAAGAATATAAATAAAAAGGTAAATATATAACTAAATGAGAAAGAATATAAATAAAAAGGTAGAAATATAATTAAATGAGAAAGAATATAAATAAAAAAGTAGAAATGTAATTAAATGAGAAAGAATATAAATAAAAAGGTAGAAATATAATTAAATGAGAAGGAATATAAATAAAAGGGTAAAAATATAATTAAGTAAAGAAGAAAATAATTAAACGAGTAAGAATGTAATTCTTTCAATGTAATGAAAAGGAACATAAGAAAGGAAAAGGAATTAAAGGAGTAAAAAAATAATTGAATGAAAAATATAATAAAATGAAAAAGAGAAATGAAAAAATATAAAATAATAAGATGAAGAAGAATATAATTAAACGAAGAAGACGTAATTAAATGAGAAATAAAATAATTAACCGTGGAAGAATATAATTAAATGAGAAATAAAATAATTAACATTGGAAGAATATAATTAAATGAGAAAGAAAATAATTAACCGCGGAAGAATATAATTAAATGAGAAAGAAAATAATTAACCGCGGAAGAATATAATTAAATGAGAAAGAATATAATTAAATAAGAAAGAATATACCTAAATGACATTTTTATTAAATTATAAAAGCACCTTGTGCAGTTATATCTATTTTTAAAACTTAATTTCCTTTTTATTCCCTTCACAATAAAGCACTTGGCAATTTTTGTATAATGTGCAAGATTGTTTTACCTTTTTCTATGTAAATGTCCTGGACTGACCTTTTGTAAGTTAATATGCCCCCATGGACAAACTCTTATTTATCATCTGGAGGATTCATTCCAAGATTAATTTTTCCCAGAACGATTTCTTTTTTCTTGTTACAGAGGAAAGAAATAATCACTTTTTTTAAGTAGAAAAGCAAGTTCAGCACTTCCCTCAAGTGAAAATGGTGCGTTCAGACAAGACACGCTACTCTTTGCCAAGTGGAAAAAGCAGTTTGCGTCAGACACTGAGAACGTACTGAAAATTTTTCACACCACAAAGGTTACTTTTTTATTGTTAGCAAGTTTATAAACTGACAGGAAGCTTTTATCGGATGTCAGATTTTGTAAATATCGTTCAAGAAGAGTTTCTTTTATTTCCTGAATATTTCAATTAAATAAATCTTTATTAAAAAATAGTGCTTTTAAAATAATGCTTTCAAAATAATGCTTTCAAAATAATGCTTTCGAAATAATGCTTTCGAAATAATGCTTTCGAAATAATGCTTTCAAAATAATGCTTTCAAAATAATGCTTTCAAAATGCTTTCAAAATGATGCTTTCAAAATAATGCTTTCAAAATAGTGCTCTAAAAATAATACTTTAAAAGTGTTTACAATTTGTTTGAAATTATTAAATGTAAATAATAGATTTATCACTGTTTTAGAATAGTTGAAAATAATTTATCGATTTTTCATTCAAGTAATATTGGATTAAAATAATTTCAAATTAGGACGACAAAATTAACAACTTGAGCGAAAGATTGCCTCTTTGTGTCCTAAATTCTTCTTGTTGCTGGCCCGTAAATGTATTGAATTTATAAATAAGCATTTTATTAAAAACTATTTATAATTCTATCTTTTGGTAATTTACTAATTCGCGCAAAAGTTTGATGTTCGTTGATTGAACTTTTGAATTTTAAAGAAAAAGGAACGTAAAAAAGTGTTGTAATTATTGACTTCGCTTAACTGTTGTTTTTAAATATAATTTAAATTCATCATTATTATTATTATTATTATTATTATTATTATTCATCATAGAACATAATCAACAACAAAAAAGTGTCATTATGAATCATAGTATTTCATTTTTCACATTTCTTCACAGTTTAGTAATAATAAAAAATATTACAAAATACAAATTACAAATTAAAAATTCAAAAATGTTTGAATTTTTCAAATTACAAAAATTACAAAAAAGAATGCAAGAACAATTATATTTTGATAGAAATGAAAATTAAAGTTTAGTCAATAAAGTTGAACAAGAAAGAAACTTTTTCATACATTGAGAAAAAGTAATTTGCTTAGTTGCTCTATGTCCTGAAAGATGGTGATACGGATAAAACTTTATGCACACTGCTTATTATTTGAATATGTACAACTTCCTTCCTTTTTGTTTATCTGTTACCATGACTGAAATGCATTCGTATTCCAAACGTAAAATTCTACTTTTCAATGTGAATCGATTTGTGGATGTGGTAGAACTGAAGTTTGGAACTTAAATAGGGATTCTATTCTTAGGAGTTGCTGAATTTAAAAGGAAAAGTTTCCACCGAATTTCTTTTGTTCCTTACAGAAAGCAATTAAAATCCATTACAACGACAGAAGAGAGAAGACAAAATTATGGTCTCCCCTTCATGTTTAAAGTTTTGAAACCGCATTTATTTAATTTTCAATTTATTCCTTTGAATAAATTAACATCTACGTAAACAGAATACCAAGAATTGTCCTCTCTTCAATGTTAGCGTCGACTTTTTTCTTTAATATCCCTTTTTCGTACAAAATTAATTTTTTTACTTTATCAGAAACATCTCAATTTTCAATTTAATTAAGAGAACCATTCAATTAAGAGAACCATTTAATTAAAAGTAATTTCATCACATGGGACATTTTAACTTTAAAGAAAAAATTTTAAAAAATTTAAAAAACTTTTGAAAACTTTAGAAACTTTCGAAACTTTAGAAAGACTTTTAAAAACTCTCTTTTAGAAAGAAACTTAAAATAAGCAATATTGATTTCAAAATGAGAAGCTAAAGAAACGAAAAAACTTTTTGAAGAATATGAAACTCAAAAAAGGTAGAAATGTCTGTAAAATAAGTTCCGAGTAACTTTATTATGAAATACTAGACATTTTATGAAAAAGTGCAGCAAGTTTAAACTAACTTGTTAATAGAGTTCCATCTTTTGTAAAGTTTAGTGTATACTTTTTTAGTATTTTCCTTTTATTTTTAACTTCTTGGGAAGTATTGTAAATTCAAAATGAAAGCAGTTAATAAAATTGGGAACAGTGAATAATATTTTCTCTACGAGGAAGCAAAAATACGAAAAATAAAAACAAGAAAATTAAACGAAAGCAGTGACTTTAAACGAAAGTAGTGAAATTAAACGAAAGTAATAAAATTAAACGAAAGTAAGAAAATAAACGATAAAAAAGTGAATAAATGAAAATGAAAACGAGCAAGCAATAAATTAAACAAAAGTTTTATAAGAAATAGATGTACAAAAATGAAATGAAAGTAGAAAAATTCAATAAAAGTATTACAAAAATGTAATATTTTTATAAATCAAAAAATGAAGAAATGTTACTGATATTATAATGTATCAACGAGTTCACAAATGTGAAAAAATAACTCAATTTATTAAATGTGTAAAAACAATACGAAAAGTAATAGAAAGAAAAGAACGCTTGTTCATTAACTATTGATACAATGTCAAATGTTTCTCACTTTGTTTTCTGTTTATAGCAAAGCAGAATAAAAAGAAGGGGATTCTCTGCAAAGTTAGTTCTGAAATATTTGAAATGAAAGTTGTAGAAGTCTAATTAGCGGTCGATTGTACTGCCAAAGTTTTTACTAACTTTTTCCTCCACAGCTGTTCAGCTTACAGTATGCTTAATGAAACAGAAAGATATTTATAACTCGAGCCAGAATATTTTTATTAATTTTCGACAAAATTTGCATGCACTAAAGCAATAAATTCTTTGACACAATTACTTCCTCTTGCAATAAAATCTAGCAGTTTTTATCACAAAAAAAAATCTAAAAAATTATTCGCAAATATTTCCTCAATTTTTTCTCAAATATTTTCTCAATTTATTCTAAAATATTTTCTCCATATGATCTGAAATACTTTTTTTTATTTGTTCTCAAATATTTTATCAATTTGTTCTCAAACATTTTATAAATTTGTTCTCAGACATTTTATAAATTTGTTTTCAAATATCCTCTCCATTTATTGTTTCTATAACTATTTCTTCAATTTGTTCTTAAATATCATCTCAATTTGTTGTCAAATATTTTCCCTATGCTTTCTTAGCCTTTTGAAAACGTTTGTGCTTTTCGTTCTTAAATTGCTTTCCGTGATTTTGTTTGTTTTTTTGTTTTTTCTTTTTTGTTTATAGTTCTTTTGTGTTTTATTTTGTTTCTCCTGCACCTTGGAACTTAATGGGTTTTAAATGTTGCAATGGTGGTTTTAACACTTGAAATGCTTTAAAATAGAAAATTAAGACTGTTTAAAGGAATGATAATAAAAAAAGTTGTTTGCGGTTATTCCAGAGAAAGTTCAAACTAAAGTTAGTTTCTGTCTGACATTGTCACCTTCCACAACTATTTTCTCAAAACTGGTTAACTTTTTTCTTATCAAACTTCTTTCGCCTCAATTGAGAAACACTTGAGCTTGGCAAGACTTTTGACTTTTCCTTAAATTGTGATTTCAACTGTTCAAACTCTAGAAAAAAAATTCAAATTTACGAGATTGCGAAATTAATTATTTTATGACTTTAAACAACTGAGAACTTTTCGTTATATTTTACTTTTCATTTCCTATTCTGTTTTACGTTTCGTTTCATATTTTTTTTCCTTACATTTCGTGTCATTTTATTTTTTTATGTTCGTTTCATTTCATCGTTTTATATTTGTTCTTTTCTCATTTACCTTTTGAGGATTTTAATACAACATTGGAGTATTAATTAGTTGAATGAAAACAGCGTCATATGTAATTAAGGAGGGGAATTTACATTCAATAGGGTATCTCGAAAAATTAATTTCCATAAAGCAGTGTCAACAGGGTCTTTGAATATTAAACATGATATTTGCTAATTCAGTAATAGAATAGAAGGTTTGACGTTACACATGCTGAGTTTGTTAAAATTATATACATAGAATACATGAAGTTTGCGAGTAATATTTGTTGGGATGGTAAACAAAATCATTAATAACGCCCTTCATTTCGGTGACACGACTTACTCGTTCAACAAAGTGGCTGTTTACCCCCGGCATCATATCGGTTATCCAACTGTTCCCTTTATTGGTGATTTATGAAATATCTCTGTCGTTAATCTTTCTGCGGCCTGTAGAGGTCGGCTTCGGTACAAATAAAAATTTGTCGTTGTTATTGATCACACAAATCATTCCTTTATCAACTTTGTAAATGAGGTGATTATTGAGGACATCTGATCGCCTCCAATTCATAAAAAATGCATCCATAAGCACACGGAAAATATTTTTTTTCTTCATTAAACTCACCCCAATAACACGAAACACGTTTCATTTACGTATACATATGTTTTAGATTTTTTTATATTTTATTTAAAACTCTAAATCTGTATTTTATTTCTCTCCCATGCATCTTTTGTGATGTTTTCTATTTCCTTCGATATCTTCAGTTCGCTGCTTTTCGCAATTCGCAATTCAATCTATTGCTAATTCTTTATTTTTTGAACATTTTTTATTTTCTGCCATTTTCCTATTTTTGCATTTTTTGTTGCTGTTTACTTATTTTCTGTTTTTCTACACATTGCTAAAAAAGTATTTTCTGAAAATGAAAAGTATTTTCTGAAAATAAAAAGTATTTTCTGCTTGCTAAATATTTACACACAGAAAAAACTTGGACTCGTGTTGATAACGTTATTCGTCTCAATTTGAACCGCAGCAAATAAAAACAAGAAATTATTCAGTGTTTTAGAATTATACATCCTACGTATAGAAATTCTCCTTCAATGTGTAATCAAGCTTTGTACGCATTATCATTAATTATTAGTAGTGTAAACACACTTTGCGAATATTGTGCACATATTATTTGGAAATTGTACATAATTTATTTTGTACATACGCTTTGAGTTTATTTATTAAATTGGATTCGAAATTTGAATTTAAAGAGATAAGAAATACTTCCTCTATATGAGAGAACAATAGTATTGTTATATAATAGTGAAAGATGCATTAAAATATAAATGACATTTTGAAATATAAACATAGAAAGGAACAAATTTAACTTATACGTGAAACTCTCTTGTCTTTAACATAAAAATTGATACACTAAAAGAGAATTCTTAAAATAAATTAATGTTAACTTCTTTTTGAAAAATTATTAATTAAACTTCTTATTGGAAAATTTTTTAATTTAACTTCTTATTGGAAAATTATTAATTTAACTTCTTATTGAAAAATTATTAATTTAACTTCTTATTGAAAAATTATTAATTTAACTTTTAATTAAAAAATTATTAATTTAACTTCTTATTGAAAAATTATTAATTTAACTTCTTATTGAAAAGTTATTAATTTAACTTCTTATTGAAAAATTATTAGTTTAACTTCTTTTTAAAAATTACTAATATAACTCCATTTCGATAAAATTAGTAATTTAATTTCCTTTTGAACAATTAATTTAATAAGAGTTTTTAACAGTTTTCGTATTTTTTCCTTCCAAAATAATGTTGAGTAGTAAATAATAAGTGGTTTTGATTCTATTTGGAAACAAAAAGTATCTTAGAGCATTTAAAAAAAATTCAGTAGAAAAAATGCGTTTAGTCAGACGATATATTTTTTCTAATAATTCAGGGACAGTAAAAAGATTCTAAAAATCTATTGGAAATCTTACTGAAATTTTCATGGAATTTAGAGTAATATTTTTACGTAGTGTTTACATAGTAATTTATGTAGAATCTTTTCACGTAGAGAATAACTTTAAATCACTCCTTAAATTTTTTAAGAAGTTTAAATTGAAAGAAATTTGATGAACATAAACTTTTAAACATATTCAGTAGAAAAATTGTAGTTGGTCAGACAACGCAATTTCAACGATTTTACTACTCTCGTTCATCAATTTTAGTCCTCTTTAGTTTTTAATAGAATTTAAGAATTAAAGATACAGAATTAAAGTAGAATTAAAGTACAATGATAAAAACGTAGATGCAAATAAATAAACAAATAAAGAAAATTGAAGAGCGCAAAAACAAATGCAATAAAATAAATTAATAGAATTTAGTAATATAAAATATTTTTTTAAATAATCTACTTTCTTATAAATTCTTTAAGTAGAAGTAATATAAGTTTAATAAAAATAAACTTCGGAATGTAAAAAAAAACCATTGGAAAAATCGTATTTGGTCAGACAAACGCAATTTTTTTTGTAATCGTTTTACTTTTCCCTCAACTTCGTTTCATTGACTCTTACATTTCTCTTATAAATATACAAATTTGTCTTATAAATACATTTTCTTATGATATTTTGAATAGTAATGTCAATTTCCATCGCATGTTTAAAAAAAATATAAACTAATTTTCAAATCACTTATTTAGATATAAAAATTTTTATCGTACATTAAACATTTTTCTTCTAAAAATTTAGTAGAGTTATCAGAAAATATCAAATCTTCCTTTAGAACGAGGCCCCTTTAGAACACTAGATATATTTCTGAAATCTTGGGAATTTTTTGGGTCAAAATATTTGAATAAATACGTTATTCATGTTACACTGTAGTTTCGTCAATCAAATTGAAATACTCAAATCGTTGAAAAATCTTGAATCAAGATATCTGTAGTACTTGTTTGTCTTGTCTGTAATATTTTAAACCTAATATCGCCTAAAAGTAAAGAAAACATGAGTCTTAAAAGATTATTTTGTTTAAATTATAATATTTGGATGATTGTAGATTTTAGTAAATTGTAAAAAGACTCTATTTGTAAAAGAATCTTTCATGCAGATACCTAATACAATTGTATCATTTTGAGTATTAATAACCTATTCTGGTCCTTGCTAGCGCCAGGTTAGAATTTTAGCACACAGGAGAAAAATATATAGAATAAAAAATAATGATATAACGAGTTGAATAGAGTTTTGATGAATTTTAGAAGCGGCTAATAAAACCTTTCGCAAACGCTTTACAAACTTTAAAAAAGATGTTGCAATTACGTATTATTTAATAAAAAAGCGTGTAAATAAAAAAGTTTCAATTTAAGAGCAACTGAGCAAGGCCATAAGAGACAGTTTTGAAACATGAACTACTTGGTGGTTTGGGGAACAAGGTAGGTTTATAAGAGAACCTTCTTTAAAACTTTTACGCTATTGGTTTTCAGATATTGGATTATAATGAAAGTTGTTTAGAGAATAACAGAATTTCCATAAGTTTGAAGCAAGTTGGATAAATACATGTAAAGGGACAATAAGTATTTAATAATGAAATGCGTATTTTCATATTCACAAATACATAGTCTTTTATTCACTGTGAAATTATTCGACAATACAGTAGAAAAATAGACATTTACCAGTTCTGCAATTTTATTGAATTATAAAGTTTTGCCTTTAAAAAAAGGACTTAAAAAAAGGACTTAAAAAAAGTCCTTATGAATATTAAATAAGTAATGTACACTTGCTTGGAGACTTTCTTTATGAAGAATAATAATTTTTTTTATGAAATTTCACGGTTACTTAAAAATTGGTATTTTGATGATAAAAGTAAAGGTTTTATGAATCATATTCCTTATTTTTCCAGGGAAAATGTATTCTAATAGAGAATATGGTTGCGAGAGCTACGCTGAATTTACATGTAACGTAAAATTTCCAATAAATGTTGAAAAAGAATTTTCTTCTATTTGGCCTCAAGCATTTTATTTCGTTTCGGTGTATATATTTATTTTCTACGAATGATTACGCTTGAGAAAATTGGATTAGAAACGAAAGGCAATATGAAATTTGTTATAGCAACTTTATTCTAGAAATGTCACAAATACTTTTGCGTTTTTTTCTTTTATCTAAAGCTTTCTTTATTTGAGACTCTTTCAGGTACTAAAGATATAACTAGTTAAGCGAGCAGTTTCCTGATAAAATCGTTAGTAAATCAGGATTAGAAAGGAAGGAGAACTCAAGATCAGATTGCGATTCATTCGTTCACACGTTGAGTTTACGAAGACGAAGTGGCTAAGTTAAGAAAGTTTGTTTTATCCGTTCCATTGGCACAAGACTTTCACGGATTATTTAAAAGTGTTAAAATGCAGATAGACAAAAGTTCACTTCTGTGGATTAACGATAAGAAGAAGACAATTAGCACGAAATTTGCATAAAAGAAAAACTTTTAATGTTGCTTTAAAAATTCGTTAAATTAGAAATATTGATTGTTCCTTCTTTTTACTAAAAGCTCTTTGGACAACTAAAAGCTTTCTTGAATCCTAAAGTTCCAACATTATTTTCACAAATTAAATTTTAAAATTAATTTTTAATTTTAAAAATATGCGGCAACGATTCAATTGTTTAAACAAACTTTTGTTTCTTCTTTTGTTTTTTATCCTGAAATCTTTTTACATTCTTATATGAGAACGTATTAAAAATGTGCAATTTCTGACTTGTTAATTTTCTTTAATTCAATTCATAGCGAGATTTGCTTTTGAAATTACAATTCTATAAACTGTTTAAAGCAATTGTTTCTTGTTTCGCTTGTTTATTTAACTAGTTCCTGATTAACTTTTTGCAACATATAAAAGGAAATTGAAGCTACATTTTTTCGAAATCATTTTTAAGTTAGTATATTTTCAGAGAGAAGTGAAAAATATAAAACGCTTGTAACACTGTTAAAAAAAAATCTGGAAATCCATTCACTTTTTATAGTCACACTTGTGAGTATAAATTCACTTGTAAATCTATTTTTTGTCTTTTTTCTTTTATTGTTTGCTAAATAAAAATTGTTGTTTGTTACTTTAATTTCCTGTGACTGAAAAAAAATTCGCCAACATCTTTTTTTGAAAATGAATTAGGTTCAGATTTAAATTGTCTGTGAATTCAAATTTGGAAGTAAAAAAACTTCATTTTAAACACTAGCATGTTTTAAATATCGATTCAAGTTTTTTTCTTTTTTATTTTCAAAATAAAAAGTCAAAGAGATTTGAATAATTATTGCCTGTGAATGAAAGAGGAAAATTTCGGTCTATAATTTACGATGCAAATTGTAACTAAAAATGAAAATGCACTTATTATTATTTATGTAACAATACGATTCATCACAACAAAGGCTACATATTAAATCTCACTTTAACGTAATTTATTATTTGGATCATAATAAACTCATTATAATTTGCTCTTGTTATAACATCCAATTTTCATTATTATTCAAACTAATTTAATACCAAGTTTAAAATGGAATATATTTTCCTCGAATATTATCTACTTTTAAATAACATCAATAATTAAAGTTTTAACAAGGTTTGTTTATTAATAAATTGAGCGACACTTTCAGATATGAAATTCTGATAGTCTGATAATTAGAATAGTTAGCATTTTAAATTGTCTGCTTGCAAAGAAAATTAAGTTTGAATTAGAGAAGATTGTCCAGTTTAGAATCAAAATTAATGAAAAAGCAAATTCCTACGTTACAGTCAATGAAATAATTTTTATTACTTCAAGCGGGAATTTTGTGCAATATTAATTCGCGTAGAAAATTGAGGCTAATTAAAATGTTAAAAATTTAATACATTGAGAATTTAATTAGATACAATTTAAATATATTGAAAATGTGCCAAAGTACAATCTATTGAATTATAACAATTAGATTATTAAAATTAAATTATACTTTTTCAATGTTATTATTAGAATTATGTTATGGCAACTAAATTGTTATTTTTCAATTACATTTTGAAATTACATTTGCAATTATATTATTGCAATTATATTATTGCAATTATATTATTGCAATTATTTTATTACAATTATATTAATGCAATTATATTATTACAATTATATTATTACAATTATATTAATGCAATTATATTATTGCAATTATATTATTGCAATTATATTAATGTAATTATATTATTGCAATTAAAACTATCGCTTAAAATTAAATTTCGAACAAAAGATTGAAATTTCACCAACGATTTGATTTTAATTTAATTTTAATCATTCGAATAACTCTGATTGTAATTCAAATAATTGTCATCGCATTTTCTATTTCCAAGATCTCGGGAAATTATAGACATTTAATACCCTTAAATCATTAAATTCGATTGCAGTAATTACAATCAAGTTCATTCAACCTTTTAATTATTGCAAATTATTCACAAGTTTTATCCAAGTTCCTCTCTCTCTCTCTCTCTCTCTCTCTCTCTCTCTCTCTCTGTCTCCCGAATTCTAATAAATAAAATGTATTCACCAATGTGTCAGAGAAGGGTTCATATTTTATGAGTTAACGGAATATCAGACAAAGAAAATCGAAAGTTATAATTTATTTAGAACAAAATTGGTAAAGTGACTTTTTTATGTGTTTATTTCCTCAAAAAAGGATATACAATCAGTAAAACATTTTAGTTTGAATAAATTATCATATACGTGTGAAAAATACGTATTCTTGTCAACTTGGCGTTCATTATAAATATAAAGAGTAAATAAAACAGATATTTAAATTTGAATTAATCAAAAATAATCTACAAATCATCATTATCCAAACCAAACCAATCATCATTATCTACAAATACAAAAAGGGCAATAATTAAAAGTCACTTTCAGTAATTTTTTGTTAAAACTTTAGAAATTTTGAACGAATAAATCAGAAAAATAGTATTAATTAGTAAACTTTTATCAAAGACAAGTATAATTTCATTATTCCTAAATTTTTGTAAATTTTCGTTAAGTACAAGTACAAATTTTACAAAAGTTAATAAGAGCTTAGTATTATTTTTATTAATGTACATTAAAAAAGTGAAATTTTATGAGGAACGTAAAATAAAATTTTTCTACAAATGAATTTCTTTCGTTTCCGTTTTTATATTATTTATCTCTTTTGACTGTTTTATTATATTTGTGCTAATAAATGTTTCTCTTTTGTCATTTATCTTTTATTTTATAATCAAGTATTTTTTATATTATTCTCGTGTATTTATTGCGTATTTTTGTATGTTACCCTCTTTTTTACTTTTTCCCTATAATTTTTATATTAAACTCTTTTCTGTATTTATTGTATTTTTAAAACATTTTATGATTTATACTTCCTATTCTTCTTTTTCTCTTTCATTTCCAATTTTTTCTATTTCTATGACACAAAAATTCTTGTAATTGCCACAAACATTTCTTGTATCCATCACAAATATTTTATTTTTCTATTTCTATTTCT